>OX940801.1:5139247-5298142 GCA_954870605.1 Acer campestre
AAAATAGCATGAATAAAATCATATTTCCAAATGATTAAAACAAGAAAGACTTTCGACTTTGATCAATATCTCAATCCGGTTAACTAGTTAATTAGTTATATAGTACTAGTAGCATCTATAATTCCAAACAACTTAACCCCAATGCACAACAAGTATATATATGATTCATGAATTGCATACTTGATTTCTTCATCGGAGAATGCCACGGCTTTCCAACCAGGATATCTGATCTCAGGCAAATTATCTTCCTCCACCTTAACTTTTGATTCCCGCGACATGAAGGGGTTAGGTGAAGTAGTGCTAGCAAAAGTACTTTTAATTATAAAATCCTTATCCAACTTCTCAACTGTTTTTAAACCGATGGAGATTTTGGTTCTATTTTTTTTTTAATATTATTTAAAAAAATATATTTTGCTACTGTGAAGATTTGATGGATGGAGAAGATAGTATCTCCTCCATCCATTTATTTTTATAAACAAATAGTTAATAAATATTATTTAAATAAGTACTAATAATTACACGTACAAGTGCTTGTTAAGAATCAAGCATGCTCAATAACTTTTCCCCGAATTTATTAACATTTATAAGATTCTTCAATTCCACACTCGATTTGCACACTAGTGAACACCGTATCTGTCCAAGTCCATGATGTAAATCTTGGAACATATTTTGACGGTAAAATTAATCCAACTTCCTCGCATAACTCTTGCAACGTATATGTCCTGAGACTTGGCTTCGAGAGAACTCTAGCAGCCAAATCACCCATTCCAATGATCCTTCTCATGCACGAAATTAGCTGGGTTAACATTTTGCCTGGGAAAAGCCTTGAAAAATTACAGGATTCGTATTGCACAAAACAAATAGTCTCATCAGCCAGAAAATCAATGAGACCTACAGGAAATGAGACCATACGGCAGAGTTGAATTATCAAGCAACGGTCACCACCACTAAGAACCACACATACAGCTTCATGCTTTTTATATTTTATATCATAACAGAACTTGAAATCGAAACCCACAATAGGCATTTTCTGTGAAGTTCTTAGCGCAGCAATTTTAGTATCAACCACTGCCGAGTTGTCGGCTACAATAACTTTAACTTTCTCATGCTCACCTTCATGAATTTCAACCTCATATGGACCCATTTTAGACAGATAATACTGGAATGGCTTCATTTCTGTTAATTTTAGGTTTAAAATATATTTCGCTTGTTTGTCTTATATAGGCCAAGTCTCTATGTCGATGTATGTGAGTTGTTTCGATACTGTTTAGATATAATAATTGTTTTGGAAATTGGATTGTCACTTAATTATTAGTTAATGGCATTGGGTATTTAAAAATTGAACTACATTTCTCATTTTTTTTTTTTTTTTTTAAAGGGAGCTACATTTCCCATTGGAAAATACTTGGGTACTGACTAGTCAGTACCCAAGCCATACTGACCACCTAATACCACCCAATGGGGTGTTGCCACGTGGCAAACACTTTTTCACTTTTCCCACTTTCTCCTTGCTTTGGGCTGCGTGGCAAAAAACCATTGGGTGGTCAGACCGGTCAGCACCCAAGTGTTGTCCTTTCCCATTTATGGTTAGTTTAATAATCAAAATTACTGATATTAATTTAGTACCTTGTCGAAGTGGGGTGGTGGAGATTAATTCCCAAGTACTTAAAATTAAATGAGAGTTCAAAAGACAAAGGAGTGCAATGAATTTGTATTAACTGTTAATCACATATATAGAATCAAATAAATATCACAAGAAAGTCGAAAAGCCAAATTCCATTAAGCACATTTATAAAAATTATAATCAACTTACATATATATAACTCAAAACTTATTTGTAGGGATATGGATCCTCTAATGATCTGATCTTTTTCCTGACCTTTTCAAAGCATGTGATTGATTGTTGATACAATGGTTGTTGAAATCAATCACATATTAACCACACATTCATTACAATGCTTATGTGTCATAAAATTAGGTGAAGTCAGGAAAAAGATTAGATCAACAGAGGATCCAAATTATAATTGTAGGATCATACAATAATTACACGTTAAGAATATCCAATAATTTGTTCCCAATTAATTAACATGTATAAGCTTCACTAATTGCATACTTCATCTGTTCATCTGTGAAAATCCTATCATTCCAGTCAGGTACTGAGATATTCGAGGACGACACTGGATCTACTCCCACTTCTCTAGCAAGATCAAATAATCCAAGTCTACTGAGGTGTGACTTCTTCAGGACCCTGGCTACAAAATCACCCATCTCAACCCTAGCCTTACATGATATATAGACAGACGAATTATTAACAAAAGTATTCGAAACCTTGTCATGTATCCCTGTACCCACAAAACAAATGTTTTCATCAGCAAGAAACTTCTTGAGACTATCAGGATACGAGTACGGGGCCATGTATGCTAGTTGAATTATCAAGCAACGATTCCCGGCACAAAGGATCAATAGTTTAGGTGTCTTCCTCTGGTTCTGGCCTATGTGGTACTTAACATCAACACCAACAATAGGCTTTTGTAATTGACCCCTTAAGTCAGATATATATATCTATTAATCAAGGCAGCATTATCGATCAAGCTGGCCTTAACTATAGCTCCTCCAATTCGAAATTCTTATAAACTCATTTTCGATTGTATGCGAATGGGTATCATCGCTTTAATTTCTTCTTTTTTTGTTTTTTCTACTTGAGAACTGTAATGCTTCTCTTGATAGAGACATATAGAGTACTGTCTTTATATATAGAAGTATAGAACAAGTCTACATGAGTGCATGAACTTGCCCATCTAAGATTGTTAATTGTATTGAAAAATGGAAAACCTAAAGGATTGCTTTGAATATGAGATAACATTAAAATAATGCAAATTACTGCCCCGTCAGGTCACGTGACCGTTCAAGTCATTGGTTTTTTAAATTGGGCTAATATAATTATTGGGCCGAAAGTGTAAAATATATGTGGCCCAATAGTGGTTGATGAATTGTGAGGTAGGCTTTTGTTATGAATAGAAACTAGATAAACTCCACTTTGGTTTTTTAGAAGCCGATTCCTCGATTTTTTTTTTTTTTTTTCTATTTTTTTAGCAATACATCTTCAAACAAATAAAATAAAATTTAATACATTTGAATTTTTTAAAATAAAACATAATACAAAATTAAACAAACAGATTTTTTTTTTAGCGATACATTTTTTTGAACCACTTCAGTTACCATTGTTTTCCATTCCAAGATTTTCAAAAAGAAATAAAATGGACAATATTATGAGGTTGGCTCAATGCTTATAGGTTCGAGTCATGTCGTCTTCCCTAATCTTGAAATATTATAATAATTTCAAAATAAATAAATAAAATGATTTAATAAGGAAATTAAGAGATGCATAAAGAATGAAACAGCTAATTGCTCATTTAAACAATAATTAAATTTAAATGTGGTGCAATTGACATCTGATGTTCATTTTTTTTTTTATATATAAATATTACATTAATCCGGGATCTATATATCAAGGCATATCCTGCCATTCTTATTTTCTATAAAAAAAATAAAATTAAAAAATTAAAAAAATTAAAAAAAATTAAAAAAATTTATAAAAAAAATATTATAAAAAAAAACATTAAAGTTTGTTCACATAGAAGTGTCTTACATTATCACAATGGAATGACAATTTAATCCATCCTTTCTATAACCCTTAAAAAAAAAATTAAAAAAAAAAAAAATTACAAGTTTTTACAACACGAAATTTCTTACTGCTTGGAAATTTATTCCAAAATATATTATGATTTATTCCAAAAACAATTACGATGTGCCTTATGCAACTTTTGTCAATGACCATGCAGCCTCAAACTGCTCATAACAATAAAGTTAATATAGATGTTAAACAATATCCACAAACATTATTTCACTTGAATAGGAAGAGGAATGTCTATAACAAATCCTACTCGTAGTTGACGCAGATCATACCTTCAAAGAAACGCCAAAAAGTGAGGTATAACACTTACTTTTATCACTTCATCAATTGAAGGGCTTCCTTGTATACAACAATATAGTAAAAAATTATTTTATTAGAAAAAATATATTCCACAAAAATATATATATATATGCTTACAACATAAGAGTTAATATTCATACCAATTGATAACAGCTTCCTAAACTCTGTAGTTGCTTCCAACTGTGATGCAAGGTTCTCAGACCATACTCCTTGTACCATTAAAGGAATCCTTTCCAACTTGGGCTAATATACTAAATTAATAAAATCTCATCATTTGAGAGTCCATCCATCCATGGCATTATAGAAGGGTCAATTACACATCAAGACAAATCACAAGGATGATAACTTTTTTATTCCTATGAATATATAAATACAAATCAAAGTTGAAAAAGGTGCAAGTTGAAACCTTAATATTTTCGAAACATATTTTATAGCCAAACATAAGCTTATGTGCCATACGAATTTTCTGACCCTTGGCGGCAAGCAAAAATACTAAAGATAAAAAATTCTCTACGACGAGAGTAACGATTCATATAAAGCTAGTAAATGGAGATTCCTGAACTACTGCTTTAACTTGAAGCCATCGGGTGGGCTGGTTGTTGCCGAAGGTGAAACCCTATTGCTAATTTACCATACTGTCGTCTTGGAGATTCTGTTATTCATCTTCTTCCACGGCACAGTATGTCTCCAAAATCTTCACAATTTTTTCATAAATATCATTGTTATTGAGGGTTTGCAGATTCTCAATTTTATATAATTCGTCACATTCATCAATCATTTCGGCATAAAGCTTACTGATTAATTTGATATGTTTGTCTGGCTCACCCTCATTTAGAATGCTTTCAAGCCTTCTCAATTTTATCCAATTCATCACATTCATCAATCATTTTGGCATAAAGATTACCGATCAATTTGATATGTTTGTCCAGCTCACCCACATTTAGAATGCTTTCATGCTTTCTCAATCTTATCCAATTTGTAACATTCATCAATCATTTTGACATAAAGATTATTGGTCCAATTGATATGTTTGTTTGCCTTACCCATATTTAGAATGCTTTTAAGCCACTCAAGGCATACTACCATGATCCTTGGGTCCGGACATTCAATAAGATCATAGAGTGGTTTGATGCAACCATGGTTGACCAGTAATATGAAGAACATGACAATGAAATTGTAGGTGTATCCAGCATCGCTTTTCAAGAAAAAATTTCAAGTATATCACACCCTATTTGCTCCTAGTTACACAGCTTACAAATTGCATAACAAAGATAGGGTTATGTGAGAAAACGCTCAAGACATTCAATAAGATCACAGAGTGGTTTGATGCAACCATGGTTGACCAGTAATATGAAGAACATGACAATGAAATTGTAGGTGTATCCAGCATCGCTTTTCAAGAAAAAATTTCAAGTATATCACACCCTATTTGCTCTTAGTTACACAGCTTACAAATTGCATAACAAAGATAGGGTTATGTGAGAAAGAGGTTTTCAAAGTTTAGGTCTTCATCAAGAGAGAGAGAGAGAGAGAGAGAGAGAGAGAGAGAGAGAGAGAGAAACAAAAACCGAAACGAAACGACCATGCGGTATTTGAGGCGGTACAAGCGGAAGGTGGACTTGAAGGTCAAGCAACGCCGCTGCGAGCAGAAGCAGCTCCTTGACGCTGTCATCATTGAAAAAGAGGTAGCTTTTAGTTTGATTATGGTTATGAACTTCTGTTTTTTGTTGGGTCATTAGTGGGTCTTTTTGTTGGATTTGTTTTCGCATTGATTTTGTACGATTTGATTAGTTATCTATCCAATTAACTCTTTTTGTTCATTATTTAACATGAGTCTTTTTGGTTGGATTTGTTTTATTTATTGCGTTGACAAGCCGTTGAAAAGGAAGTAGCTCTTAGTTTGGTTTCAATTTTGTACTTTTGACTTTTGTTGGGTCATTGATGGGTCTTTTTGTTGGATTTGTTTTCGCATTGATTTTGTTCGATTTGGTTTGTTATCTATCCAATTAACTCTTTTGATTTAATGGGGTTTTTAATTTCGATTGGTGGGTCATTTTTTTGGATATGTTTTCGCATAGATTATGTTTATTAACTCTTTTTGATATTAACAAAACATGTTTGTGTAACATGTCGACAAGTCGTTCTACAACCTTCTGGCCAAATTGCCTAAAAGTAGGAAAAAATTGTACTATTTCCCAGACCTTTGGCATAATTACAAACGGGTTAAACTTTGGTCAAAAAAAAAAAAAAAACAACAACAACACAAACCTCCTATGCAAGCAAACAGACATGAACAAGAAGTCTAGTGATGACAACGAGTCATTTTGTTTCACAGCGCAATATGTCTCCAAAATCTTCAAAGCTTTTTAATAAATCTCATTATTATTGAGGGTTTGCAGATTCTCAATCTTATGTAATTCATCACATTCATCAATCATTTCACATAAATATTACCGGTCAATTTGATATGCTTGTCCGTCCCACTCACATTTAGAATGCTTTCAAGCCTTCTCAATCTTATCCAATTCGTCACATTCATCAATTATTTCAGCATGAAGATTACCGGTTCATTTGATATGTTTGTCCGCCTCGATCACTCACCTTTAGAATGCTTTTAAGCCCTTAAGACCCAATGTCATGGGTTTGGACCCAGAAAATATTTACAGATGGGGCTAAATTATGTATACAAATAGTTTTTTTTTTTTCTCAGTACACACTAGTAGTATATAGTCAGTTCATTAGATATCAATTATTGGATTTATCTATTTTTATTTAGTCAATATATTCTAATAGTTAATTAGTGGCTCACAAACCTTCACATTGAATTATTTAGTCAATATATTTGAATGCTTAATCAATGACTCACAGACTCTCACATTGATTTGTTTGTCAATATATCTCTTGTTTTTAAATAGATTCTACATATTATGTAAATTTACTATTAATGACCGATTTGAATTGTTTAAACTAACAAGTAGAACAAAATGAAATGAATCTAAATTGTGCAACCAATAAATTGAAATAAAAGCAAGGAAATATTATAAGTAAAACAAGCATAAAATAATACTTTTGTCAATTGTGATTGATTGTTTGTAATTTTTATTATTGTCTTTTGATTTTAAGTTAGAAGAAATAAATGAAATAAATTATACTAATGGTAGGGAAGTTAGTGCAATTTTTTATTTTTATTTTTGAACTGCGGAATTATATTAAAGCCAAAAGGCACACCAAAAAAACAGCCATAACCAGACAAGGGGAAGCAAACCATCAACCACCACCCCAGGCACACCACCCAAGCTGACACCACAAGCCAAGAGGCAACAAGCCACAAGGACAAAAAAACACCCAAAAAACAACCCAGGAACAAATGTAGTCAACTGTTATGTCTAACAGAGATTGACTAACCAGAGGGAATGCCTGTGTAATTAAAGGAAAAACTTGAATATTATGCCTTAAGTGAAAAACTGAAGGTATTTTAGTGCAATTTTCCCTAAATACAATTAGACCTAACATCAAAGGTGTTTATGCAATTATTAATAATAAATATATTTTTTTTTTTTCTTTTGAGAGAGGGCTGCCCAGGCTACAGCCCGGAGGCAGCCCTCTCATGCATTCGCCCCTAGTTCTAACAATCAAGAATATCATATAGTGGTTTGATGCGACTATGGTTGACCAGTAATCTAAAGAACATGACAATATAAGTGTAGGTGTAACTAGCCTAGCTTTTCAAGTAGATTATTTTCTTTATCTTCTTCCACAACGTAGTATGTCTCCAAAATCATCAAAAAAAATCATAAATCTTATTGTATTTTAGGGTCTACAAATTCTCAATTTTATCCAATTCGTTACATTCATCAATCATTTCAGCATAAAGATTACCGGTCTATTTCATATGTTTGTCCGGCGCACCCACATTTAGAATGCTTTCAAGCTTTCTCAATCTTATCCAATTCGTCACATTCATCAATCATTTTGGCATAAAAATTACCAGTCCATGAGATTTTGGCTGTTAAGAAAGCAACAGAGTTGTGTTTAGCTAATTTCAATCTTAGAGGAAGGTGTATTACGGTGGTTAGTGATTCCAAGACTGCCGTTTCATGGGTGAATGGCAGTGACTTCGGAAATATTTTTCATGTCCATTCTATTTATAAGATTCACATAAATATGAATATCTTTGGCCATATGGAGGTTGTGTATGATTCCAGAGTCTTCAATTCATTTGTGGATAGCTTAGCCAAGATGGGATATAACTTATGTGGCGATTTTGTGGAATGGGGAGAGTGTTGATGTGGTCTTTGGCTCTGTCGTGTTTGGGTTTTTGGTTTGATTTGTCTGTTTCTGCAGTTTTTTGTTGCCTTGGCTGGTGCTGTTGTTGTTTGTTGTGTTGCTGTTAGGTTTGCATGGTTAGGTTCTTTTTGGTGTGGGGTTTTTATGGTGTGGGTTGTCTTGTGTTTCAGCTCTCTGGTCTAGCTGGTTTGGCTGGGGTCGTTTCTTCGTTTTCATCGGCTCTCTGGTATTGGTCTTCGCTGGGGTCGTTAGGTTCTTTCTTGCTGCTGTTTTGTTTTTTCTTTTGCTGGTAGGTGCCTTGCTCTATGTTGTTTTGTTGTAGGTTTGCTTTTGTTGGCTGTGTTGTTTGTTGTTGCCTTGGCAGTGCTTCTGCTTGTTTGTGGGGCTTGCCCTTCTTGCCTTTTGGCTCATTTAATGAAGTAATCTTTTCAAAAAAAAATTACCGGTCCATTTGATATGTTTGTCTACCTCACCCACCTTTAGAATGCTTTTAAGCCCCTCAAGGCATATTATCATGATCCTTGGGTTCAGATAGTCAATAAGATCACATAGTGGTTTGATGCAACCATGGTTGACCAGTAATATGAAGAACATGACAATGAAAGTGTAAGTGTATCTAGCATCGCTTTTCAAGTAAATCTTTCAAGTATATCACACCCTATTTGCTCCCAGTTACACAGCTTACAAATTGTATAACAAAGAGAGGGTTGTGAGAGAAAAAAACACTCCAAAGTTTTTCAAAGTTTTGATCTTCATCAAGAGAGAGAGAGAGAGAGAGAGAGAGAGAGACCAAAACCGAAACGAAACGACCATGTGGTATTTGAGGCGTTACAAGTGGAGGGTCGACCGAAAGGTCAAACGACGCCGTTCTGAGCAGGAGCAGCTCCTCAACGTTGTCGCCATTGAAAAGGAGGTAGCTATTAGTTTGGTTTTGGTTATATACTTCTATCTTTTGTTGGGTCATTAGTGGGTCTTTCTATTGGATTTTTTTTTCATTGGTTTTGTTCAATTTGGTTGGTTACCTATCTGATTAACTCTTTTTGTTCAATTTGGTTGGTTATTTAACATGGGTCTTTTTGGTTGGATTTGTTTTATTTAACGTGTCGACAAGCCTTTGAAAAGGAGGTAGCTTTTAGTTTGGTTTCGGTTTTGTATTTCTGTCCTTTGATGGGTCTTTTTGTTGGATTTGTTTTCGCATTGATTTTGTTCGATTTGGTTTTGTTATCTATCTAATTAACTCTTTTTGATATTAAAAGGGTTTTTACTTTCAACTAGTGGGTCCTTTTGTTGGATTTGTTTTTGCATTGATTATGTTCATTAACTCTTTTTGATATTAACATGTCATGTTTATGTAACATGTCGACAAGTCGTTCTATAACCTTCTGGCCAAATCGCCTAAAAGTAGGATTAATTGCACTATTTCCCTTACCTTTGGCATAGTTACAAACGGGTTGAACTTTTGTCACCCAAAAAAAAAACACACAAACCTCCTGTGCAAGCAAATGGACATGGACAAGAAGTCTAGTAATGACAACATGTCATTTTGTTTCGCAGCGCAGTATATCTCCAAAATCTTCAAAGCTTTTTAATAAATCTCATTGTTATTGAGGGTTTGCAGATTCTCAATCTTATATAATTCGTCACATTCATCAATCATTTCGACATAAATATTATCGGTCAATTTGATATGTTTGTCCATCCCACCCACATTTAGAATGCTTTCAAGCCATCTCAATCTTATCCAATTAATCAATCATTTCAGCATGAAGATTACCGGTTCATTTGATATGTTTGTCTGCCTCACTCACCTTTATAATGCTTTTAAGCCCTTAAGACCCACTGTCATGGGTTCGGACAGTCAAAAAGATAATATAGTGGTTTGATGCGACTATGGTTGACCAATAGTCTGAAGAACATGACATTATAAGTGTAGGCGTAACTAGCATAGCTTTTCAAGTTAAATTTTCATGTAGATTCCATTAAGCACATTTATAAAATTATAATCAGCTTACATATATATATAACTCAAAACTTATTTGTAGCATCATACAATAATTACACGTTAAGAATATCCAATAATTTGTTCCCAATTAAATAACATGTATAAGCTTCACTAATTGCATATTTTGTGTCCGTTTGGAAGAACTTCTCTACTCGATAAGAGTGTTTTTTTTTTTAATTAAAAAAGCTTTTTTTCAAAAAAAAATTATGTCGTTTGGTTATCATTCGGTAGAGCTTTTAGATGATTAAAAAAATTGTTTTATGTCTACTAGGAGAAACTCAAATTTTAGATTTTTTTTGAAATAGATCTTTTTAAGCTTTTAAATAACACTAAAATATCTAATATAACCCTATCATTTAAAATATTTTTTTTGAATATTTAGGTAATTCTACTATTAAAAAAAGTTTTTTCTAATTAACAACCAAACGACCAACATGTTCTCACTAAAAGCTCTACTTGTAGAAGGTTTACTTTAAAATATCTACTTACAAAAGATCTACTTGAAAAAGCTCTTCCAAACGGAGCATCTGCTCATCTGTAAAAATCCTATCATTCCAGTCAGGTACTGAGATATTCGAGCCAGATCAAATAATCCAAGTCTACTAAGGTGTGACTTCTTCAGAACCCTAGCTAAAAAATCACCCATCTCAACCCTAGCCTTACATGAAACCTTGTCATGTATCCCTATACCCATAAAGCAAATATGTTCTCATCACAATAAACTTCTTGAGACTCTCAGGATATGAGGCCGAGGCCATGTATGCTAGTTGAATTATCAAGCAACGATTCTCGGCACAAAGGATCAATAGTTTATGTCTTACTCTGGTTCTTGTCTATGTGGAACTTAACATCGACACCAACAACAGGCTTTTGTAATTGATCCCTTAATTTAGATATATATATCTATCAATCAAGGCAGCATTATCGATCAAGCTGGCCTTAACTATAGCTCCTCCGATTCGAAATTCGTATAAACCCATTTTCGATACTATGCAAATGGGTATCATCGCTTTAATTTCTTCTTTTTGTTTTTTCTACTTGAGAACTTTAATGCTTCTCTTCATAGAGACATAGAGTATTTTCCTTATATATAGAACAAGTCTACATGAGTGCATGAACTTGCCCATCTAAGATTGTTAATTGTATTGAAAAATGGAGAGCCTAATGGCAGTGAAAACCTAAAAGATTGCTTTGAATATGAGATTAAACATTAATCATTGATTTAGTTAGTTAACCACAGTTAGAAATAACTTATTGCTGACCTGGATAAAAGTTAGAGTTTCTAAATACAGAAGAATATTCTTCACTGTCTTCAATTAATGGAGCTTCATCATTCTCTGTTTTAGCTTATCTTTTCATTTTGATCAAACACTTTATGTAAAATATGTATTTCAACTAAAACGTACTATCTCATAACTACCTTGCAACTTGCAACTATAATAGTTAAATCCCGTAATATATATATATATATATATAAATATAATTTCGAACACGACAATTCCTGACCAAAACATCAACTCAATTTTTGTTTGACTTCTGCTACAAAATTTCAAGATTTTTTGGGCCTATTGGGCTGGTAATGGGCTCGACCCAATACATTTTACCCAATTAAAGGTCTTGAGTCTTGACGTGGCAGGGCACCTCAAGATCCTTAATAGTTTTACACGGTACAGATGGTTCATTGAATTCACAACGATTTCTGTAAAGTTTTTGACGTTGGAATCAGCCTGTTTCATTGTTGTAGTTCAATGGAGATGATACTTCATTAGTATATATGTCTTGTACTAATTAAAATAAGGGAAGTTCTATCAATTTTCTCAAGTTAATCAAGTACTATATATATACAATATGAGTTTCAGAGCGCAATTCCATGTACTACAATCTAATTATATTTTAATTGGAAAAACAATCAAATTGTTTTATATTTTGGGATGGATGGTAATTCAATAGATAAAAAATCAAGCCTAACGAAATAAATTAAGTTCTTATACAAAAAGAAAATTAAAACCTTTTGGAATATTAAATTGATCCAAGTCCGCGCCGACATAACATACATAACATTAAATCAATAAAATATATAATATATTGTGTGAATTGACGGACTCACACATGAACACACCATACAGCTCTATTGGCAGAGGCGAAGGGGGGTGTGGTGTGGTGTGCAACCAATTTTTTTTAAAATATATATATATATATATATTATACATAAAATTAAAATGTAAACCAAAAAAAAAAAATTGTATATAAAATGTGATATATAAACAAAATAGGTGATAATATTATCTTGTCCCTTTATTATTTTAATAATATAAATTAACTAATAATTTTTATTTCCATAATTCTATTGACCATGAAAATAGGAAACAAAATCAATCCATTTTAATATTTTAATTTTCTATTATTTCATATATTATTACCTAATCTAGTGTGTATTATATATAAAATATATATTTTTAAGATTTCACTAGAACAAACTATTAATATTGAACTCTTATAGTGACTACCTATATTATTTATTTTTGTTAGGTTAATTATTAATATGATTTTGATAAATTTTGTTTTATTAGTTTATTATTTAAATTTTATTCAAAATTATTATAAGTAATTTGGTTTGACATGAATATTATAAAATTAAGTTACAAGTATGTAAATAATTGATATATTTATGGTATAATGATATTTTATTTAAGCTATTGAAATTTATATTTTATAAGCCGAGAACTATTAAAATATTATTTTTAATTATGCATACCGTTAAGAATAGGCAAATGTTTTGCAACAAAATAAAAGATGTTTTCTCATACACTCTTTAATTATGCAATTGAAATGAAAATTGGGAAGAAATTTGTTATAAATAATTTTCTAGATATAAAATAGACTTGTTACATTTTAATTAGTTAATGTCTATTTTATTTATTTATTTGTATCATTACTTGTAACACAGAATGGTATCACATTTTGTTGAAAATTATTAGGTGCGAGATTCCACACTTTTTCTTGTATAGGATTTCTATTAATATTATTTGAAGATTGCATGACCTACAATATTAATTTTTGTTTTTGGCCCCCCCAAAGCCCAAATCCTGGCTTCGCCCCAGTCTATTGGATAGATGTTTACATAAAATGATGATGTCTCAAAACGTGTAAGCGAACTAATACACACGATCGTAATCAAATTAAGCATTAAGCTACCTCAACAACTACTTGTCCCTGATCTCTACTACTTGTCCCCGATGATGTGTGATGATGTCTCAACAACTTGTCCCCGATCTCATAACACGTAAAAGCTTTGTGAATCACGCACTTGATTTCCTCATCTACGAATACTTGTACAGCTTCTTTAGGGTAAGTTTCCTTCGAAGCTTCAGCCACCTCATCTACAGCAACTTCCTTAGCCAACTCGGCCAATCTACATTTACTCAGGCTAGGTGATGTAGGACAGTTGGCGTTGGATTTTGAAGAAGAGATGGACAGAAAACTGTCTAAAAGGGGTGCTCCAAAGAAACGGGTATAACTTTTAGCTTGGTTGTCAGATTTCATATTATAATATGTTTTCGGAAAGGGTTTTTAGAGCTCTACAGCGGGGCAACTGGGGTTACCTCGGTTGACGTCATTTGCATCCTCAACGGAGTTGTTTAAGTTAGGTTGTCGGGTAGTGTTTTTATTTGTTTTCCGTTTTGGCTTAGTTTGAGGATATTTTAGTCTTTTTGCTTATTTTAGGGTTTCCCGAGTCTATTTAAGGCTCTTTGTTATCAGTTTCATATTTTGAATAATATTATTATTTTGGTTTCAATTGAGTTTACTGGTGGATTCCAGATTGTGAGCTACTTCTTCTCAGCAAGTGGTCGCTAGCTGACTTGCCTGTGCTTTTTTCTCGAACTCTAAGAACAGATTTAAGGAATTTGTTCACATACGATTCGATGGCGATTTCAGTAAAGAATCCGATCTTATTTAATGGATAAAGGCATTGACAGACTACATTGAAATGCTTCAACAGTTTCAGTACGTGGAAGAACCTTCTTTCTCAGCCGATGGATGGAATTCATGCATATATAATAAACCAATAAATCAAACCAAGTTTATAGGTATGTCCTATCGGCATAAAGAAAGTCAAATCAAAACGAGGTACAACGGCCCGAGCGACTAGACTTAACATAAATGTAGCCACTGGAGCCATTCTAAAAAGGGAGAAATTAGCACTACTCGGTGAAATAGGTTCTTTTAGATGACTCGGATTGGTTCTCGCGTCCCTGTGCCCAAAAGGATGGGCGAGTTCGGTTCAAGTGTTCATCGATCGGGTGGATCTATATGCTCCCAGGGGGGTGAGACAAGGTGTAGCGTAGTGCCTAACCGAGCTTTTTGCTTAGGGGAGTTGGCCGTAGAATTGACGTCTGGAGGCTTGGATCCCCAACTTCGTCGATCTGGTTCGATCGACGGCCCTAACAGTTGCATGCCTTTTTAAGCTTCGAGGTAAGCCTCTTTTTATTCAATTTCTATTTTTTTATGCATCCGGTTCTTATCTATCTCTGGCCACTTAAAATCGTACGAAAGCCTGGAAAAAATAGGTTGGGTTGTTTTCCTATTATTTTTAAAGATAGACATGAATCAATGTGCAGAGCCCATCAAGATATTTGGTGTCACCATTGAAGATATTAGGGAAACAAGTGGGAAGAAAAGTCATATATGGAAGTAGAACTGCATTTTAAGATAACTGTACCCGATGAGGTATCCGATGAGGACAACAATGAGGTATCCAATGAGGACGACAAAGTGATATATGCAGAGCCCATCAAGATATTTGGTGTCACCATTGAATATATTGGGTAAACAAGTAGAAGGAGAAGTCGCACATCTAATGATCATCAGGAGGAGGAAGTGGAACTACATTCTAAGAGATTAACCCTTGATCTTTTTCATTGAGCGTATTTTACATTCTAAAATTCGCTTATTGTTCTACCATTGTTGAACTTTTGTTCATTCACCGTATATGTCGTGGACTTTCTCATCTTCCAGGTAACTCATTCAAGCAACTTCACTTTAAGTATTTAATTTTGTCTTTGATGTGTAGATCACCAAACATGTTTTATAGAAAATGTTTTAGTATCAACAACTGATTTGTTGTCGGTAACACTGGCTTTAACTTGAGTACCATTGATTTCAAACTCATATACTCCCATTTTAGACAGATAGTCTTGAAATGGTTTCATATCTGATTAATTAAGCTATGTTATTCTTCTGTGTCTGTATGTATATAGGCAAAGTCTCTGTACAAGTTTTTCTCATGTAACAGCCAAATGCATGATCTCAAAAGTCAAAACATCAAAACACAGACTACAAGAATTATTGGGCCCGTCAGGTCACGTGATCGTTCACTTCATTGGTTTTTAATAAGGCTAATATAATTATTGGGCCCAATAGTTTTCGATGAATTGCGGGCCAGGTTTTTTGTTATGAATAAGAACTAAATAAACTCCATTTTTGTTTTTAAGAAGCCGATTCCTCTAATTCTTTTTTATTTTTATGAGCATTAGAGCATCTCTAATGCAATGCTAAATCACTGTGCCAATGCTATAATTTAGCACAAAGTAAAAAAAGTATGCTCCAATGCTATGCTAAAAGTTGTGCTAAATTTGATATATGCTATAAACTGTGTCAAATTTGGCACAATATATAGCATATGCCAAATTTGGCCCAGCAATAAATACAGCTGCATTTGTTGACTTTTTAATTTTAAATAATAAAAATTTAACAAACTTAGTAGCGAAAATTGAGATTAAAATAATTCTAAAAAAAATTTAATGCATTCATTGAATGTATTGGTTGTATTTGTTGACTTTTATAATTTTTAATAATTAAAAAATAAAAAATAGCATATCAAATAGAATTTTACGTTAGAATACAATGCTAAAATGATGTGCCAAATATAACAGTTTACCATATTTCATGCCAAATTTAGCATTAGCATTGGCATATGCATCGGAGATGGTCTTACATCTTCAAATCAAATAAGAGTGGCGATATTTGCACTCCTTTAAAATCGTATGTATACTCCAAATTTATGAGAATTCCAACATTACCCTTAAATTAAATTATTAATATTTTAATTCAAAAGTATAATAAATTCTTATCATTATTTACTTTTTCAAAATTTTAACTAATTAAATCAAACTAAAAAAAATAAAAAAATAAAAACCATAAATATATCAAAAGTGAAAAAACTCAGTATCATTCTCTTAAGAAAATATGGAGGAGGCTGCTGCTTCCTCTTCCATCCTAGATTAGAAAATTAGATTGCAACCTCTTCCAAAGTTAGGGAGGATAACTGCAGCTCCTCCCACATATCTATCTATATATATATATATATATATTAGGCCTATTTTAATTTTGTATTTTACATTAAAAAAAAAAGCAACACATAAAAAAAAAAAAAAATAAATAAATAAAAAAAACCAACATAGCATTCTCTCTTTCCTTAGGAGAATGATGAAGACGAAGTAGATGTCTGTAAAAAAAAATTTGTCGTTTATGCGTTTTTCATTTTTTTTCTTTTTATTGTTATTTTGAAACTAAATTTTCCTTTTTTATTTTGTTTTAGGTAAAATAAAGAATAAAAGGTGTTGATTTTATAATATTTTTAAAATTTTTTAAAAAGGGTATATTTGGTAATGTATGGGGTGTATTTATAAGATTTTATCTTTTAAATTTTTTAAAGGGGTGTACATACAAATTGGGGTGTATATACAGTTTTTCAGAAATACAAATATTACCACTGATCAAATAAAATATTAAATGCCTTGTTTGGCTAAGCTTATGGAAAGTTTAAAAGTTCTTTCAGAGCTCAAAAGTAGCTTTCAGTTATGTTTGGGTGTTTCATGATACCAAGAGCCTGCTCTTTTAACAAAAGCCAAGCCAATTGACTCGGGCTAAAAGAGCTTTTAGAAACTTTTATAATGATGTATCTACCCTTGTAGGTATAAATAACAAATTAATAATTCCAATTGTATCCTATCTCATTGCTCTAACACATGCAAACTCATTTTCCCCTTTACAGATGAACCCTAACTATGATTTTATCTAAAATTTCCTCAAATCCTTTCTATGTTTTGAGTTTTTAAAACGATCAACCAAATTTCCATTGAAATCCACCAACTCTGGCTCTGTAAACTCCACAATTGATACGATTTCGAAGAACTAAACATCAACTCTTGTCTTTTGCTATGAAAAAATCCATTCAACCAAGTAAGTATTCGATGATCATCACTGCTTCTAGTTTTTGTAGTTTATC
Source organism: Acer campestre (assembly GCA_954870605.1). NCBI lineage: Eukaryota > Viridiplantae > Streptophyta > Magnoliopsida > Sapindales > Sapindaceae > Acer > Acer campestre. The sequence goes on from OX940801.1 coordinate 5,156,819, forward strand.
TTCTTTGACTAAATGTTTGTATTCGGAAAGTTGGATTTAAAGTGCAATAATTGACCTCAAATTTCTCTGAAGTTTTTCGATTTTTTCTTTTACTTTTTACATGCAGTGTATGTGTTTATTTATGGGTTCTGGGTGGTTTGGCATTTGAGTATGGGTTTTAATTGCTGTAAATGCAAGTGGGTTTTGGTTAATTTTACATTTGGAGGTCTAGTATAGATGAGAATTAGATCTGGTCTATACATGTGAAGTGGGTTTCTATTTTGGTGCCATTTTTTTTGTTTGTTTTGAGTTGGGTTTTTGGATTAAGATCCAATTTTTATATTTGGTTAGCATTTGAGTCTAATGCGTATGCATAATGATTTGGAATTCTATTAGTACACAAATTGATAAGAATTGGGGGTTTTACTTTCTTTTTCGGTTGGAGGTTTCAATTTTTCTGGAATAATATAATGCATTGTTTAACTTGATTTGATTAATATAATTTGGCTCTTTGTTACAAAGGACTACATATGATTTGGATCATTTGTGAATCTCTATAAAACATTTTAATCTCTGGAACTATCTAATGAATTTTTTTTTTTCTAAAAGAAAAAACAATGTGTGATTTCTATTGAACAGATGTGGTTGGGTTTTTGAAATTTGATTTGCAAGTTGTTGGCTGGGTTTAATTTTCCTATATATTAATAGATACCTCAAGTCTTACAATCTCATTTTGCTAATGAAGAGAAACAGTAGATTTGTTAATGGATCAAAATTTGATACATATCGATTGGTACCTTTGTTGTTGAATAATAAAACATGGATATAAGTGAGCTGCAGAGCTTCGTGCAAATGCGCTGCATCCTCACAAGGTAACAGTTCATGTTGCATGAAATGTCGATTTATTTTCTAGAAGGCCCTTTTTGTTCACGAAATAGGCTTTCAGAGGTGCTTCCATCCAAAACCTAGAAATCTATTACTTTATAGACTGATCAAATCCTGTATTCTGCAATTTGGCTAGTTTTTGGACACTGATTTGTATTGCTATTGTTATACTTACGCTATTGCTGAGAAAGACATGTTAGGAGAACGTATATGATGTAATTGGTTGCTTGTATTCTTTCCATTGATGTTCTGTTTTGTTGCAGTGTTCAAATGGGCACACAATATGTTCTGGATGCAAGCCCAGGGTGCACAATCGCTGCCCCACTTGCAGGCACGAACTAGGTAACATCAGATGTCTTGCACTGGAGAAGGTGGCTGCTTCTCTCGAGCATCCTTGTAAATATCAGAGCTACGGGTGTATTGGCATATATCCATATTACAGCAAACTAAAGCAAGAATCTCAATGTGTCTTTAGACCCTATAATTGTCCCTATGTTGGATCAGAATGGGTGATATTCCATACCTCGTGACCCATCTGAAAGACGATCAGAAGGTTGACAGTACTTTTAACCACCGCTATGTCAAAGCAAATCCACATGAAGTTGAGAACGCTACATGGATGTTGACGGTATTTTATTTTTTCACTGTTTTTGTGTTTGATAATACACTAATTATTTAGATTAGAGTTTCTCTATTTTAGATATTTCGCAAAACATTTTTAATGTTCATGGCTGATTGTTTGAGTAATTTTTCCGTCTTGTAGGTCTTCAGTTGCTTTGGTCAATACTTCAGTTTGCATTTCGAAGCTTTCCAGCTTGGTATGGCACCTGCTCCTGTCTACATAGCATTCTTGCGGTTTATGTGAGACGATAATGAGCTAAAAGCTATAGCTACAGTCTAGAAGTGGGTGGGAACGGGAGGAAGATGATATGGCAAGGGGTGCCACGCAGCATGCGGGATAGCCACAGAAAGGTTCGTGACAGCTTCGATGGTCTCATAATCCAACGCAGTATGGCTCTGTCTTAGTGAGTCTTTTGGTCATGTATTTTTTGATTTGAAGGAGGCAAACTCTATTAGCTTGTTCAAGTTATTTGAATACATGGGTGAGAAGACATGACTTATTCTCTGCCTACAATTCTATAATACATGGTCTAGAATGATATTTCATCCAATCCAAAAAAAAAAAGGTTGAACATGAAAAGGGAATGATTTTTCATTTGCTGTTGAAATAAGTTATATATTTCTCAGAGTTTTATAAAAAAAAAAATAATAAATAAAAAAATAAAAAAAAAGTTGATCATGATAACGAATCAAGCACGCTCAATAATTTGCCAGCAATAATAAAACATTTAAATGGTTGATTGATAGCACACTTCCTTCTTATCAGAGAGTAAACCTGTAAATGATATGATCCAACTTGCACAGCCAACTCTGGTAAATGATATGATCTCAGCCTTGGATTCTTGAGAACCCTAGCAGCCATGTAACCCACTTAGGCGACCCTTCTAATGAATGATTTCAACAGAGTTTACTTGCTGTCCAAGTCAATACCATAAAGCTCTCTAATATAACTTGATACTGTTGACTCTACACACGAAAGAAATAGTCTCATCAGCCAGGAAATCCCAGATACTTGAAGGAAGAGAAGACATTTGGTGGGCAAGAATAATCAAGTATATGCATCATGAATTTCATACTTGATTTCTTCATCCGAAAACCCCACAGCACTCCAATTAGGGCATGTGATCACAGGTAAATTAGCTTTCTCCACCTTAACTTCCAAGACCGGAGGCGGCAGACGAGCTCAATGAAGCAGTAGTACTATCAACTGTATTGATTCTAACTTCCTTATTCAACTCTGCTAAGCAACTATTACAAAGATTAGACTTCTTCAGAACCATGCAAGCCAAATCACACGCTCCAACAACACCACTCAAAGAGATAGAAGCTTTTCATGTTTATAATGAGAAAATCCCTGAAGCCAAGGTTGAGTTAGAGAAATTCTCCAAAGCAACTTAAAGTTAAACTTGGAAGCTTGTCACGAATTCCATTACCAACAAAACAAACACTATTGTATCCCAAAGAATTCTTGAGATTGTAAGGAGTTGAGTTAAGTTTAGCTAGTTTTAATATCAAGCAAACATTCAGACTACAGAGAATCAGCAGCTCAGCTTTCTTACCCAACTTGAAATCGATCCCAACTTCCCCAACAAATTCTGCTAATCTACACTTGCTGAGTTTGGGATTCTTAAGAATCTTAGCAGCCAAATCACCCACTTTTATAATATTTTCCAACGATGGAGAATATTTTTTGTCACACAATGAGGACTTGAACCTTCTTAAATATGAACTTCCAACCTTGTCATACAATTCCTTGCCCACAAAACAGATAGTCTCGTCGGCTAAGAACTTGTGGAGACAGTCAGGAAATGTAGTAATAGTATAGCTGGATTATCAAGCATCGATTCCATCCACAAAGGACAAGCAACTCTTGAAAAACCCAGGGATTCCAACCATCATTAACATAGACCCCTGCAACAAGAGGCACATATGAGGAATCTGGAACGTACGTGAATCCTCCAAATTCTCATTTCTACTAACAAGTTTAAGCAGAGCATCGACTCCTACGACAGGCCTTTAAAGTGAAGCTCTCAACTCAGCAATTTTAGTATCAACCACTGCAGCATTGTTGATAACACTTGCCTTAACTTTAGCAATTTCCGTTCGTGAGACCAATATTCTTGATTGAAAGTGACAAATTGGGAAAATGCTTCAATAACTGTGAGTGTATAAGTCCAAGAATCAACAAATAAATGGCGTACCTAAAACGATTAAACTTCATGATTACTGAGATAATGCTGTACTACAAAAATTAAGCACGAAATCCAGATCATATAATAAAAACAAGAGAGCATCTCAACATAAATCAATATCAAAATCCTGGATCCACATTAGGCACATAAAAAACCTATAATAATACAACTCATTTACTGGTTAATTAGTAGCATCAAGCAATTCCAACATCTTGTACCCAATTTCACAACAAGTATATGCATCATAAATTGCATACTTGATTTCTTCATCCGAGAACGCCACTGCTTTCCAATCTGGGATACATTCGATCATCTCAGGCAAACTAGCTTTCTCCACCTTAACTTCCGAGTCAGGCATACTAGCTATCTCCACCTTAACTTCCGAGTCAGGCAAACTATCTTTCTCCACCTTAACTTTCGAGTCAGGAAAACTAGCTATCTCCACCTTAACTTTCGAGTTAGGAAAACCAGCTATCTCCACCTTAACTTTCGAGTTAGGAAAACTAGCTATCTCCACGTTAACTTTCGAGTCTCGCAAACTAGCTATCTCCACCTTAACTTTCGAGTCAGGTAAACTAGCTTTCTCCACCTTAACTTCCGAGTCCGTCACCAGACAAGACGAACTAGATGAAGCAGTACTAAGCACTGTATTATTGATTCTAACTTCTTCATCCAACTCTGCTAATCCACATTTACAGAGTTGAGGCTTTTTCAGAACCTTAGCAGCCAAATCACACACTTCAACAATAGCACCCATATAGAAGTATAGAGGCTCTCCAGCATCAGATTTCCAATCCACACTTTCTAAAGTTAATCCTGGAATCTTGTCACGTATTCCAATACCCACAAAGCACAAATTCCTGTCAGTCAAAACCTCCGCGAGACTGTGAGGATATGATTGAATTTCAGGTAGTTTAATCAGCAAGCAATGATTCATCCCACAAAGAATCAACAGCTCAACTATGTTATCACAAGAATTTACCTTAAAATCGATCCCCAGAACAGGACACCCTTGATTTTCCAAGGAAGTTTTAAACTCAGCAATTTTAGCATCAAGAGTGGCTTCATGGTCAACAAGAATAGCCTTAACTTTAGTACCTTGAAATTCCACTTCGTATATACCCATCTTTGACAGATATTTCATAGGTATCATTTTGATTGTTATTTTCAATCCAAGCCTAACTGGAATCCTTTGAACAGGAGGTCTTACAAGCAAGATTACACCAACAGATGCCCAAATACAACCCACAAACACAGCCAGAAACCTCAATCTAACAATACAACGGAAAACCAACCTATAAACCTCACTCGATCATTTCAAAGATCCAAAAAGAAATCTCACAAACACACAACCAAGTGTACACACTCAAAGTACTCTCAAAAAAATACAACAATCTCACAAAGATTACAAGGAAAAACAAAGTTAGATTCACCAAGATTTACAGATACTAGATGAGAGCTTTTTAGAAAACTTTCGAGAGAGAAACGAGAGCAAAAGAAACCCTAATCAAAGAAACTGAAATCTGTACTGCTCTCTCCCTTGCTTATATAGGCTTATCGGATGAGTCACATGTGTAATCTGAAGCTGCCAATAAAAACTTGCCACATTGGATTCTGTCACGTGACAATAGCAGCTCATCATATTGATTTCTGATATTCACCAAAAACGACACCGTTCTTCATTAAGTCAACAACGGTCAGCTTTTGGTTTGATTTCAGATTGTTGTTATTTGTTCTGCTTCTGGGTTGGGCTTCATGTTGGACTTCCTGCTTGGGCCTACAATTTGCTAAGATGGGCTAACCAAACATCACAAATATATAAGGGGTAGGATCCATAACCCCATTTTTTTATACAATTTTTAACACAACTTCTTTGACCCAAGAAACCGCTACCTTCGAATCGCTAACAATTATAATATCCTAACCAATTCTCCTTCAGATAATCCATTACTTGGCATATGATCGCCTACTTCAAAAGCCTCTTCCATGTTCCCTTTCTTGCGATTTCCATTCATGAAGACATTATAGGTGATGAAATCCGGGACAATTCCCTTTTCAGCCATTTCATATAGAAGTTTAGCTGCTTCCTTCATGTCACCTAATTTTCTATGTCCATATATCATGACAGTATAGGTGAATTTGTCGGGATGTATATTAAATGAAGCCATTTCCTGCCAGAGCATTGTAAGAGCATTGTAAGAATTAACATTCGGAAACACGCCCTCTTTTTTCATTTCTTCGAAAAGAGATTGCACATTCCATCTATCATAAACATTTTCTCCAAGACCACTTCTTTTGCTCTCATCCCAAAGCTTGATAGCTTCTTCGAATTTACCGGTATTACAGAGCCCATGTAGAAGTACACTGTAGATATTATTGCTCGGTTGAATTCCTTGCTTAATCATATCTTCTTTGAGCTTTAAACCTCGCTCCAGTTTCCCCTGTTTGCAAAAGCCAAAGATGAGTGTCGTATATATGATCTTATCCAATGCCAAATTCTTCTTTCGCATCTCCTCAAGGAGATTAAGAGCTTCATCCAATTTCCCATTATTACAAAAACAATGTAATATGGTGTTATAAATTGTAACATCTGGGGCGACACCCAGTTTTTCCATTTGTGTTAACAACCCAAGTGCATCCTCGATCCTTTCTCCCTTGCAAAATACATTAATTGCCATACCGAACAAGTAAACATCAGCAGAAACACCACGATACATAATTCCGAAAACTTCAATAGCCTTTTAAATAAACAATCACATTTAAATGAACCATTGTAGAGGCTATCTCGACATGCCTGTTGGCCAGATTATTGGCAAACAAAACTGGCATTTTCCCATCTATCAAACGGATCAAAATCAATCTAGCTGGTGATAAAATATTGGAAAAGAGAAGTAAACGAATCAAAAGACAATAAGAACGAACGTTGAATCGAAACTTCAAAGAGTTGGATGCAAAGTCAAAGAAATGCAAAACGGATTAATTATGAGAAATAACGGATTATATAACATTGTGGATTTTGGCCATTGAAAGTAGTTTTGTAATAAACTTATTTTAGTTTCCCTATATACCTTCAATTAATTAGATTATACCATTGTTTTAGTAGGCACTAGATGCTAGTCATACGGTAGACAGGCGTCTAGCGTCTATACTATTTAGACGGTGAAGTTGAATTAACCAAAACGATGCTGTTCTGGTTTAAAACAGTATTGTTTTGGAAAAAAAATAAAAAAATTGCCGGACGAAGTCAACGGTGTTTTATACATATCATATGGAAAAACATTGCCGGACCAAGACAATGTATAAATAAAATCATATCATATGGGAATTTTTATACGCATGCGAATATAATTCTATTAGATGGATGTGTACATACATCGTCTGATGTCCTAAAATGTGTAATATAAGCATATTAAGCTACAATTTTCAACAACTTGTTCACAATATCGCAACATGTATAAGCATCCTGAATAATACACTTGATTTCCTCTTCTGTGATCACAATAGCTTTCCAGTCTGTTGGGGAAGTTCCATTTGAAGCCTGGGCTGCCACCGGATGTACCCCAACTTCCCAAGCCAATTCTGCTAGTCTACACTTACTGAGTTTGGGATTCTTAAGAATCTCAGCTGCCAAATCACACACTTTTACAATATATTCAAACGATTAAAAAAAAAAAAAAAAAAAAAAAAAAAAAAACTTTTATCACATGACGATGAGGTGTACCAATACTTTTTAAAATGTGAACTTCCAACCTTGTCATTCAATTCATTGCTCACAAAACAGATAGTCTCGTCAGCTAAAAACTTGTGGAGACATTCAGGAAATGTACCAAAATGTATAGACGTTGGATTATCAAGCAGTGATTCCATCCACAAGAGGCTGTTGTTTAGGTTGAAACAAAGAAGACAATAACTCGTAAGTTTTGGCGTCAAGAACTGCCTCATTGTCGTGATAAGCGTATGAATCCAACAAGCATGTTGAGTTTTTGTAAACAAACAGAGAGAGCTGATAAGCTGAAGTCTGATGCAGAGCATCAGAATACGTCAACGATTGATTAGCATTACTTATCATCAGCTGATTATCAGTTAATGTTTGTAAGATGAAAGACAGTTAATTAACAAATAACTATAAATAGTTAGCAACTGTTGTAATCAGCTGATGTGGCTGATCCTAGTCAGCATTAGTTAGTTAAGAATTCCTTATTTCAAGGGAATTATTTTTAGCCTGATTAGCGGCTGCTGATATCTCCATTAATGGAGTTTTCTCAAGTTCTTCATTTTCTGTGTTAAAGACTTAAAGTTCTCTGAGAACTTTTATCAAACACTTCAATGCTTTTATCAAACACCTTTGAGTGTTTTTATGTCGATCAAACTAGCCTTAACTTTAGCTCCATGTATTTCCACTTCATATATGTCCATGTGCTGTTTAATATGCTAAGGTGGAAGATTCGAAACCCTATCATGGAAATGCACAACAAAAACATGATCAAGATATATAATTAAAATCCCAAACAATACAACTTGGAAATTCCACAACTTTCTTATTGGACATCTCCAGAATAAAAAAAAAAAAAAAAAAAAAAAAAGAGAGAGAAAATATCACAATAAAGTTGTACACCATTAATATTGATACAAAATGTTGTATATCATTAATCTTAATGAAATAAAACAATGATAATATATAATTAGAAGAAAAAAAATATAACAAAGGACTCTTTGAAATAAAATTCCTGAGACTTGCAGGAAATTCAGACATCAGGCAGAGTTGAATTATCAAGCCAAAATTTCCTCCGAAAAGAACAACACATTCAGCAACATATTTGGATACTCCAAATTTCCCATCTCTACTACCAAGTTTAAGACCAGCATCAACTCCTACGACAGGCCTTTCAAGTGAAGCCCTCAACTCAGCAATTTTAGTTTCAACCACTGCCACTTTGTCGATAACACTAACCTTAACTTTAGCACCATGAATTTCAACCTCATATACACCCATTTTAGACAGAAAGTGGTGAAATGGTTTCATTCTATTCAAATTAGAGTTAGCTATAACACTTCTGTATGTGTGTCTCTATATATATAGGCCAAACTCCAAAGTCTTTATTATTTGTTTGGATAAGATTAATGGTCATATGTTTTATTGATATTAAAATGAAGTACACTGAAATTAACTAAACATATGAACAATAATCAGCTAAAAGGCCACGCAGTGCGTTCAACCTTGCTGTTTTGTTTAAATCTAAAACCAACCTAGCGTAGTAGGTCCAATCCGTTAGGCGGAATTGATTAAATGTATACACTTGGCCTGCAGTTGTGTCCATTGGGACAGTTTCAGACGGTTCAGACTGTTGGCACCGGTCTTCGTCTTCATCCTCGTTCAGCCTTCGCTTCTTGCCTCTGTCAGGCTCAGTTGAGTCCGCTTCTGGGACAATGATCGATCTGGTCTCTGTTTCGAGCGTCCTAACTTCATAGGCGCCATAAAAGCTCCTCAGTGTTAACCGATTGTAGTTTGCAGCCACTGGGTTTGCTGGTTGAACATTGTTAGGAAATTCTTGCCAGTCATCGAAGTCGCGATATCCTAACCTTGGAGTACAGGCTACTCCGATGATATACGCAAGCGTAACATCTTCCATAGTGTAGTTTCCAATCATAGGAAACCATGAGGCCATGACATCGTCGTCATGCCAATCGAAAAGCCAGACTGGTCGTCCGAATGTCTCTCCTGATAAGGGTAGAATATTCCACCCTGTCCTATTGTCCTTAATCACTTCCATGACCATATTAAACATTGGTTGGTCAATGATGAAATGGTCAATGTGAAAAGGATCGTTAACTCTTGTCCAATCCGGTGCGTCCGTGATCAGTGGTATAAAGAGTGTTTCCTCGGAACACCCCTTGATGTTGGTGGGGCGTATAACAGCGTTAAGCTGTTGCAGAAAGAAATCGTACTCATCTGAGTAAAGTTCTTCATAGTGCTCGAAGTGTTGATCCAATGCGATAGGAGGCGATAACTTTTCGTATGCATCCCTGTTTGTTGAATACAGGTCCACGAACCAGTGTGAAATATATATCTTTGCGATATGAAAGGCTTTGGTGTATAGGCTGTCAGTGATGTTCGATGAACTGCTGGTTTGCCCACTCCCGCTTCCTTGGTTTGCCGCAATCGTGTCAGCGACACGTTTAAATGCACTCCACTGTCCGATGAACATATTGGTGTATAGATCAGTAAGGCTCTCGAAGAGTTCCTTCCTCTTCAAAATTCCATATCTCATCGCCTTTGAGTTCCTGTCAGTGTGAATTCCGATATGACCGATGTTCTCAAGGTAGTCCGCTGCTGTTTGTAAGTTAACTCTGATAGAGTCATTCTCTGGGATTTGCGCAAGAGCGCTCACGCTTGTATTTGCGATGCCAGTTTGCATATTAGAAATTTTTTGATTTGTTGTCAATTTAATTGGATTAATGGTCATATGTTGATTAAAAATGAAAATGTAGAGATGGAGAATGGGTTTACTGATCAGAACCAATTAACCAATGCATGTACATTAGAATTTAGAATCTGTACCCATCTAATTAAAGCATGGTGGTATTGAAAGGTTGAAAGGAGAGCTTGCTTATCAATGACTGTGGACATCTACGTTACCTCGGGAGACCAAATGACCAATAATCTTGGTTGAAAGTCACGCATATTCAAAGTCCAAGAAATCAACAAATAAATGGTGTACCTTCTGGGATACTGAGATAAATGCTGTACATGCATTGGTTCTGATCACTAAAAAAATATTATTATTATTATTTCTTTAACAAAAATATTATCATCTTAATAGAAACACAAATCACTTTCTATGCCATAAATGTATTTGCTGAGTCAATCATGTTGACAATATCTGCTTTTTATATTTTACTACCTCAGTTTAACATTGAATGAAGATGGTTGCATTGGAGAATATATTTGAACTTAATACCTATTCATCCTAATTGGTATTCAATTTTTTTACAAACTACAACTGCATTGGAGATGCTCTAAGTGGTCTGGTATTTTGATTTCCTATACCCTTGGAGATGCTCTAATACATTATAAAATGTTTAACCGATGATTTGCTTACTACTAATTTTCTGTAACAAAGACTTATATTCGGAGATTTTAGCGTCAGCAAGAGCATATTTTTTTGTCGATTAGCCTAACCTTGACTTTAATTTAATACCTTTCATTCCCACATCATATTCACCCAATTTTGGAAGATATTCGAAGGGTGTCATCCTGAAATATAAATCCAAGCCTATACTTGAAGATTTTATCATTTGAACAGGAACTTTTAATTTTTAAAGTAGATGACCCAACAGAATATATGCATGTGTTTATTTATGTATTTATGTTCATGCTTGATAGTTTTGAAAACTTAAGGTGGTGTTTGGTTGGTTGGAATGAAAAGGAATGGAATTCATTCCATATGTTTGGTTGGTTAAAATTCAATAGAATGGGCATTCCATTGGAATGGTGATTCCACCATTTTCCATTTTGGTGGAATGGGCATTCCATCCAAAAACCAATGGAATGCCCATTCCATTCCAATGTAAAGAAATTATTCCACAAAAGCCCTCATATGCACAAACTATATTCCAAAAATACCCTATAATATAATATTATATTATTATATTATATTATATTATATTATATTATATAATAATGTAATATATAAATATATAATATATAATGCATATTTTGGATAATAATAATAAAATATAAAAGTAAATTATATATTATTTAATATAATAATAATAATAATATATATAATATAATATAATATTATATTTTATATTATATATACTTTTATATTTTATTATTATTATTATCCAAAATATATATTATATATTATTATATTATATAATATATATTATTATATTATATAATATATAATATTCGTATTATATAATATATAAATAAATAATATATATTATATATAATAATATTTATATTATATATATTATTATGTAATATATATTATTTTATTATAATACATATATTTTATATATAATATGTTATATTATAATAATATATATAATATTATATATACTTTTATATTTTATTATTATTATTATCCATAATATATCATGTTATTATGAATGTTTTATAATTAGGGGTATGTTGGTCAAAATACAATTAATTCCATTCCATTCAGTTGTTAACCAAACAAAATAATACTGATTCAGATGTTAATTCTAAAGTCCCAACCAAACAAAGAAATTAGCTTTCCATTCCATTCTCATTCCCATTCTCATTACCATTCCGATTACCATTCCGTCATTTAACCAAACGCCACCTAAGGGTATGTTTATTAATGGGCATTGGAAAATTAAAATATTTTATCTCTCGATGACGCAGCAGAAAACACAAAGAATACGATCAATGTCAATATTCTGTAAAAAAAACTCTGGAATCCACCAGAAAACAAAGAGTAAACTCTTTAAAACGAACTCTGAAATTTTATTAATTGAAAGATAACTCAGTCTCGCGGCTTACAAGCATATTTAAAGTAAAAAACCCTAACCCTAATCCTTGTTGGACAAGAAACGAGATTACATAATAAAAATTATCAAAAATAGGAAAATTAAGATAATTGTAGAAATAAAAACTACTAACGACCCTAAACAAGCCAGAATTGACGGCAGACGATTCTGACTTGTAAAACTCAACTTATGACCAAAACGAAACTTTCCTAAAATAGCAAAAACGGTAATTTCGGGGCCTAAACGATGAAATTCGGCTAAAAAAGGGTATGCCTCAATAGCAAAGCTCTTGATTATCTCCTCTCTCGCCGAAATGCTTCAACTGTCAAAGTTTCACATCATTCCGAATCCAACACTATCTAATTGCCCTTGAATTTAGGATGTTCTCTCATCATCATGTAAGCATCAGCCATTTGTTCTACATCACTTGATCAATTAGTTAATAGATGATAGTGATGATACTCAATACTAGTAATTAAATAGTATTAAATCCCTCAACTCAGCAAGTTTAGTTTCAACCACTGCCATTTTGTCGATAACACTAACCTTAACTTTAAAACCATGAATTTCAACCTCATATACACCCATTTTAGACTGATAGTGGTGAAATAGTTTCATTCTAATCAATTTAGAGTAAGCTATATGTTATTCTTCTGTGTGTAATGTATATATCCAACGTCTCCATCGGTCTTTAATCTTTATGATTCAGTTGTTATCTATTAATTTGTTTGGGTAAGAATAATGGTCCTATAAATGGCACGTGTATTGTCTCATTTGGCAGGTTTTGAAAATTCTATTGTAATAGTTTTAACTTATAATACTAAAAATAATAATAATAATAATAATAATAATAATAATGGTCCTGTGTTGATCAAAAATGAAAATGGAGAGATGGAGAGTTGGTTCACGTACTCATCAGAACCAATACATGTACCTCATTAATTATATGTACATACTCATCTAATTAAAACATGGTGGCACTGGAAAATGAAGAGCATGTACGTTTAACAATGGGTGTGGACATCTAAACGTTACATCAGGAGACCAATATTCTTATGTGTGAGTGTATACGTCCAAGAAATAAAAAAATAAACGGTGTACGTAAAACAATTACTTCTTGGTTACTGAAATTATATTGCTGTAAAAAAAAAAAAAAAAAAAAAAATCCATGTACTAAAATTAAAACAGGAAAAAAATAAAAATTCACCAGTGATCCCTTACCTTGATAGTTGGAGTTTTCAAGTGGAAGTTCCACCATTAAGGTTCAAGTTGGTTAGATCCCGTAGTATTGTAATTCCAATAAATAAAAATAATAATAAATCAATATCAAAATCCGGATCCACATTAAGCACAAACAAACCTAAAAATATTACCACCCTTTTACTAGTTAATTAGTAGCATCTAGCATCAGGGGTGAAACTGGAAGTTTGATGTTGGAGGAGTCACAGGGTATCTAACGAATTTTTTATAGTATGTATGATGATGACATAAACAATCAAATTAGCATTTCCTCCTACGTAGGTTAAACTAAAGTTTTAAAGTATACTTATTTAAAAAAAATGTCATGAGAGTGCATTCCATCTTCCTTACATCGGAGAAATACTAGAAACATGTAACAACAAAAATTGGGAGTGGATTTTAGACCAAGATAGAAATTGGAGGTAGACTTTGGGTTCAATAAAAATGTGTTTACGGAAAACGTGAGATGTGAGAACTTATATTAATATTTAATATTTTTATAATTTTTTTTATTATAAAAAGTGACCGGAGCCCACGTGAAGTGTGCAGTGTGCATAGAATATAGACCAGTACTTTTGTATTTTTAATAATAAAATAATAACTTAATATATTTTTTCAAAACCTTGATGGCCACGTGAAGTGTGAATAAAACAATAAAATAATAACTTAAAAAAAAAAAAAAATCAAAATCTTGGAGGGGCATAGCCCCTGCTGGCCTCCACGATGGTCCGTCCCTATCTAACAATGCCGACATTCTTCATCCGAAACGCCACAGCTTTCCAATTAGGACATGTCATCTCAGGCAAATTAGCTAATTTCTCCACCTTAACTTTTGAGTCCGTCAACAGGCAAGACCTAGATGAAGCAGTACTAGTTTTATAACATATATAAACTTCTTCAATCGCATACTGGATTTGCTCACTAGTGAACACTGTCTCTTGGAAGGGATAATATTTCTTCCTTGGAAAGAGACGGCTCTACTTGTCAAGGTAGGGTGACGACTACTCCAAAATGATTCTGGTATTTGGAGTCAAATTTTGAAGCATAAGTATTTGAATGGCAGAACCCTCACTGATCCTAACCTCAACAAGAACAAGGTCTGCTCTAGCACATGGAAAGCTATGTCTTTTGGCACTAAACTTATCGAGAAAGGCCTTAAATGGAGAGTTAGAAATGGTTCTCTCATCAGCTTTTGGGTAGATGATTGGGTTCTAGACATTGGTATTCTTGGAGATCACACTACCATCAAGCTTAAGGATGATGATTTGAAGCAAACTGTCAATTTGTATTTGACAAATGGTGAATGGCATTTATCTGAACTTGCTGCGGTGCTCTCTTGGAACATAGTCCATAGAATCCTTAGCATCCATGCCGGCAAACCTCATAGTGGCCCTGACAATGTAATCCGGGGATAGAACAAATGTAGTGATTTCTCAGTTAAGTCGGCCTATCTGGGTGTTAGAGCATCTCCAAAATGCTCTTTAAATGAGATATTTGTTAAAGTCAAAAGAGCCACATCAGCATATTTTGCTCTAACAGACTCTTCAAATGAGACTCTTCAAATGAGATTCTTCAAATAAGATTTTGCTTCTCTCTCTTCAATATTGAAGAGCAACTTCTCCCTCTTCAATTATTATTATATTATTTTTTATATCATATCATCATTAATATTTGACATCTATATCTTTTTATCTTTTTAATTAAATTCAATTAATATATAATAAGTTTTAATTTATAAATTTTATCATCATAAAAATTATACCACTAGAAATATCTCATTTAGATCTTTAAAATGAGATTAATATTGAATATTTAATAATAACATATTATTATATCTAACTTTAAAAAAATGAAGGGTAATTAGATTTGTTGGGGGAGGAATTTGAGTGCTTTTATTAAAATAATATAAACCTATTTCTAATTGAAGAATCTTTTGAAGGGACTTCTCTTTTTTCACTTTTCAAATTACCACATAGGTAAGCAAATAAACATTTGAAGAGTGAAAATAGAAGAGTTTTTGCCTTTGTGGTCTAGGAGGTTCATTTGGAACAAGAAATCCCTCCTAGAATGCTCTATTTCCTCTGGACATTGGTTCATAAGAAGATCCTCACCAACCTTCATAGAACCATGCGTGGTGTGGCGTGGCGTCTAATCCTTCTTATCCTAGATGCAATTCTGGCATTGAAACCATTGACCACCTTCTTCGTAGCTGTAGAGATTCTGTGAGTATTTGGGAAAAGGTCTCTAAAGGCAGTACTTCCTCTATTGCTTTTAATGGTGATCTAGCAAATGGCTTGTTGGCAATCTCTAAAATGGTATGCTTACTCTTGACAAGATTCCCTACTACCTTCAGTTTGCTTGTGATGCAACAAGGTGTTTGATTTAAATTTCTCTACTCATCAATCTCCAAATTTGATTATTAAGATGTTTGCTAAGAACTGGTTGGAAGCTAATTAGATGTTGCCATGTTTCCGGTTGGCTGGTCGGAACCTATTGATAATTGGGTTAAACTGAACATTGATGGCAGTAGAAATTCTGATTCGGGCATCATTACGGCTGGTGGTGTTTTGCATAATCAGTGGAAAGGTTGGCTGAAGGGTTTTGTGCTAAAGATAGGTGTGGGAAGTATTATAGAAGCAGAGCTTTGGGGTCTGTATGAAGGGCTGAAACTTGCCAGGAACTCTGGCTTTAGGAAAATAACTGTGAGTCTGATTCCCTCATTATAGTCCATTTGATCTACTTTGACACCAGGCTTAATCACCCTCTTTACATTCTTATTCAGAACTGCAAAAATTTACATCTACAGAGAAGGTAACAATCTTGCGGATGGTTTAGCCCGTATGGGACATAGCATGGGTATTGGTATTACTTATTTTGAAGACCCTCCTCCGAGGGAAAGTTCCATCCTTGCTGCTAATGCTAGAGGCTTAACTTGTTTTAGACAGGGTTTTGTTTCCTCTTCCTCTTAGTTTCTTTTCGGTTTTGGGCTTTGCCCTCCAATGTACCCAAAAAAAAAAAACGCTCAATCAGTCTGAAATTCCCCTATCCTCTCTTTTTTTGTTTTTGTTTTTGTTTTTTTGTTTTTCAATTTGAAATCCTTAAACAAAATCTATCAAAAAACACAGCCTTAAATGACGCCCTTTACAAATTTATTCAATCAAAGGGAGTAAAAAAGGTGGACTTATCCCAACACTTCTATGTCTTTTTATTTTTCTCTTTCCCAATCTCCACCTTTTAACATTCACTGAAAATGAAAAAAAAAACAGTTCCATTAGACGTGTTGTAACAGCTTTGACAATTGTTTTCAAAATAATAATAATAATAGCATTTTTTTATATTTCAAAATAAAAATAATAGCCTTGACAATTGTGAACATTGATGACCCACCACTATGTAATGCTCACATGGGGGAACTGGGGAAGGAACAGAGAAAGTGAATTTAAGATTTGTTGGTTGTGGGAAAGTTAGTTATTTAATTATACAAAATTAAATTAAGGAAAAAAAATGGATCACTATCATAAGTTATAGATTGAAAAAAATCTACTAATGAAATTATATGATGTCATAGAGAGACCAAGAAGGAAAAAAGTGACAATAAATTAATTTTTCATCGAACCGGTCCTCATATAATCTATTGAAGTAGGATTGAAATAAGCTATTTTTAACTATATAATGACCAATATGATGAAAAATTAATTAACAAGAAAAAAAGTGACGTTTTCTAATTAGATTGCGACCAAATTGTAAAATCCCCTAAATTCAAATTCGAATGTAGTGGATATATTATTGTATCCTCATGCAAAGGCTATTTTTTTTTTTTTTTTTTTAAGTTGACTCTATTGTGGGTCAAGGATTTGACGGGACCTGATGAGATTATGTTTTACAAGCACGACCGCCCAGGATGCAACTCCCACACATCGAGAGGGGTCTCCCAATAGTTTGGATTTTTTTTTTTAATATTACGATAATTCGGAATTTGGGGAAGGGTACGAACTCAAATCCACAACCTATGTATGAGGGACAAAACCACTAAACCAACCTCATCTTATCAACATTTGGGGCTTAATGGGCAAATATGGACTTATATATACAATACCATGATTGTAGAGTTTCATTTTAAAGTTTCCAATCACCAATGAAGGCTACAAAATATATTTGAGATAAGTTGAAAAGAAATATATATATATATATATATGTAAATCTTTTTTAAGAAGATTAAAGTTACAAAATCTAAAAATCTTAAAAAATATATTTGAGGTAAGTTGAAAAGAAATATATATATATATTCTTTTTTGATAAGATTAATGCTACGAAATCTAAAAATTCTAAAAAATATATTTGAGATAAATTGAAAAAATATATATATATATATATATTCTTTTTTTTTTAGAAGATTAAATGTCCGTTTGAGAGAGCTTATCTATTGACTAAAAGATAAGATTTTTTCAATTTTTTTTGTATCGTTTGGTTGTCACCCAATAGAGCTTTTAGATGATTAAAAAAACTGTTTTACGTCTACTTGGAGAAACCCAAATTTAAAGTTTTTCCAAGTAGATCTTTTGAAGTTTTTTTTAATAACACTAAAATCTTCAAGATAACCCTATAATTTAATATTTGTTAGAGTATTTTGGTAATTCTATCATTAAATTTTTTTTTTAATTGACCACCAAACGACCAATGATTTTTTTTAAAAAACTCTACATCTAAAAGATCTATTGCAAAAAAAATCTATTTGAGAAGCTTTCCCAAATATACTCTAAAGGTACAAAATCTAAAAATTCTAAAAAATATATTTGAGATAAGTTGAAAAGATATATATATATTTATTTATTTGAGATATGTTATACGTATATATACACACTAAATACAATTATTTATTTTAAAGAAAAAATTGATTTCAAAAAAACATCTAAAATAAATTAATGTCATCCATTTATTTACCAAAATTTCACTTATTAGGTGGAATTGGATGGAATGACCATTAGTAGTGTTTGTCAAAAATAGTCATTTTAAAACCAATTACCTATCCGGTAGCCATTTTGATAGTGATGACTTAAGTTGATGATTATTAGTATTATTATCCCTAATAATAATAATAATAATAATAATAATAATAATAATAGTAGCTTTGACAGTTGTGAGTGTTGAATTGTTAATGAGAACATTTTTGCTCACTCCCTTTCAGGGGAGGTAACCATTACCCCCCTCTTGCATGGATGACATGTGTCATAGAAGAGTAAATTTTTAGACAATTTTACCCCTCCATAGACACATGTCATGTGTATGGGATGGGGGTAATGCTTACCCCCTTGAAAGGGGGTGAGCAAAAATGGACTCATTGTTAATGACCCACCACTGTGTAATACTCACATGGGGAAGGAGCCAAGAAAGTGAATCAAGTGAATCGAAGATTTGTTGGTTCCCGGAAAGTCAAAGGAAGTAGGCAAGAAAGTTGGTGGAAGAGTTCTTGTAATGGGGCGGAGATTACGTGCACGATTCTGATGGTAGTTGTTTAATTATACAAAATTAAATCAAGGAAAAAGTAAAGAGTTGAAGGTTCTCGGAAAGTCGTAGGAAAGAGACAAGAAAGTTAGTGGAAGAGCCTTCTTTCTTTTTTTCTTTTTTTTTTTTTTTTTTTTTTTTTTTTTTTTTTTTGGGTATAATGGGGTAAAGATTACATGAAAGATTCTAATGGTGGTTATTTAATTCAGTAATGCTATACATTCCACCTAAAATCTCACATTTTTCATCCCACTACATGTGACAGGTGAGGTGTTAAATTGTGAGTGGATACATGAGGTAGGTGAGATAAATCATCATTAATGTGTATACACTCACAATTTGACACTTCACATGCTACATGTAGTGGGATGAAATAAGTGGAATTTTAGGTGGGATATTTAGCATTATTGTATTTAATTATACAAAATTAAATTAAGGAAAAAAAATGGATCACTATCATAAGTAGTTGTAACTAATGAAGTTATATGATGTTATAAAGAGACCTGGAAGAAAAAGAGCGACGATAAATTGATTTTTCATAGAACTAGTTGTTATGTATTTATGAGCATATTCAATAATGTTTTTGTTTTTCATTTTTTTGTTTTGTATATTTTCATTTGATTTTAATGTTTTCAGAAGCTGAAAACACTAAAAATGAGTCAGCTAAAATTAATTGAAAACAGTATTATGAAAAAATAATAATAATAATATTATAACATGTATTTATAATAGTATTCTAGGTAATTTTTTTTAATTAATTTAATTTTGATTTGTATCTTTTTTATTTTTAAAACATATTACATAAATAATTTATTTTACTAATTTTAAGAAAATTATATCAATTGATAAATATATATATAAATTTTACTTCAAATATATATATATAAATTTTCGTCATTTTATAATTGCAAATTATAAACTATTAAAAATTATATATAATTTTATTTAAATAAAGAGAAATTCATATTATTTATGCCTAGGTCCCACTTGAATTAATTGATCAAAAGTTCTTCACATGCATTAAATTGAAAACAATCAGACAAAAACATCGAGACCGTTAATTTGACCGTTTTAGCTTTATGGCGTTAAACCCAAAAACTGACTATTCAGTTGTCTGAGCTTTTCTCTCCCAAACCCATAAAAACTGACACGTTTCTCAAGTTTTTTTTTTTTTTTTTTTTTAATTTGGAAAACATAAAAACTGCTTTCGAGAACAGTATCCAATGCAGCCTATATAATCTATAGAATTGAAATGAGCTATGTTTACTACTTATGTAAGAACCGATTTGATTAAAAATTAATTAATAAGTAAAAAAAGTTACATTTTCAAATTTGATCGAGACCAAATCATAAAAAAAAAACACCCGTAAATTCAAATTCAATTATGAGTGCATATATTATTGTATCCTAATTCAAAAGCTATTTTTTTTTTTTTTTTGAAAGTTTACTCTATTGAAACATGTTGATTTGTTTTATCCGACAAACATGAAATAAAGTTATTATTGTGTGTCCCATTTCTTTTCTTGTATTCACTTTACAATAATTTCGGTTTTGCTTTTCTCTTCTCTAATGTACGAAGAATTAGGAAAGAGAGTGAAAGAGATAAAGGAGAGACTTAGTAGAGATGCACATTTTTCCTAGGATTCCAATTCTCCGCGTCCCCATCTTCATTTAAGGATTTTTATTGGATTTTTTTTTTTTGGGAAAATGGGGCGTCCCCATCCCTATTTGGGGATTATTTTTGGATTTTTTGGAGGAAAAAATGGAGAAAGGGGGTGATGAGGATAAAAATATCCCCAAATTGAATTCCCCATTTTCCCCACAATTATATTGAAATGGGGATGGGGATGGGAATGGGAGGAAGGTCCTCATCCCCATCCTCATCCCCATTTCCCTATTTCCCCCAGACATATATAAATATAATTATAATATATATTTTTAATTATTTTTTATTCTCTGAAAACTCTAACTCCTTAAGTATATATACACATTTTATATAAAATGCACTAATGAATTTTATTTTGCATTTGTAATGAAATATTTATTTTTTTAGTTTAATTTGTAATTTTAAAATCAAATGGGAAAATAGGGGAACGGAGGAAACATGGAAATGAGAAAAATGGGGAAAAAGGGATGGGAATGGATATAGGTCACCCCCCCCCCCCCCCCCCCCCCCCCCAAAAAAAAATAAAAATCCCCATCCCTATTTTCTCCAAATAAAGAGATGGGGTGGGGGAAGATAGAGATAGAGATGGGGTAGGGGATGGGGGGACCTATATCCATCCACATTCCCCAAATATGCATATCTAGGAGAGAGCGAAAGAGAATTGGGAATTGGGTTAGTTCAAGAGATAGAGTAGAGAGAGCGACCGGTTATATGGGTTGCCTATTTTTTTTGGTTTATACCATCCGGTTTCCGGGTGGGACGGATCCACCATACAGTGCAATCAGCCCAGACCACACCCTGACTAATCCGGACTCGCACCGGGTCGGCCCACTAAGGGGTAAAGTGCTCCCAATATGTGTAGCTCCGTTCACAAGGGGGGTTGAACCCACGACCTTGCTTAAGGGATGAGAGCGCCGAACCACTCACACCAACACATGATTGGTATGGGTTGCCTATTTTAATAGTATTTTAATATATTAATTTTTTTACCGTTGGATTAACTTTTCCCATCCAATGGTTATAATTAATTGATGGATGGCATGGTACGATACCTAATCATTTTACTGCGTATGGTAGCCAGTCCCCTGTTGTATCCACTTTACCATAATTTCAGCCTTTGCTTTACTCTTCTTTACTGTACGAAGAAACCTTTTTTCTCATTTTCATTGATCTCATCTCAAAAATTGTTGTTTCATCAAACTAAGTTTTGCTTTCGAATTGCCCTGTACTGTTCTGTTTTCCTCTGTTTTTCCTTTGATTCTTCACTTCATCAAGCAAAACCTAATTCGTGGCCTGCAATTTTTGCGGCTCAAATCAGGTCCTGCAATTCTTCTCTATGGGCAATTTACAATCAACTCCATCTTCTTCCACCACCACGACCTTCCAGAAAAAATACGATGTCTATATCAATTTTAGAGGTGAAGACACCCGCAATTGTTTTACTTGTCATCTTTACGAAGCTTTGCAAAAAAAAATTGATACCTTCATTGACGACGGACTCGAAAAAGGGGATGGTATTTGGCCGACTCTTAAAGGAGCAATTGAACAGTCAAAGATTTCAGTGGTTATTTTCTCGAAAAACTATGCTTCTTCCAAATGGTGTTTATGTGAGCTTGTAGAGATTATGAAGCGCAAGAATTTACATAACCAAATTGTCATACCTGTTTTCTACCACGTTGATCCATCAGAAGTACGTAACCAGACCGGAAGTTTCAAGGATTCATTTGACAAGCACGGAAAAGAATCACAAGAAGAGGTGCAAAAATGGAGAGAAGCTTTGACTGAAGCATCCAGTCTATCTGGATGGGATTCCACTGTAACCAGGTAAATCTAACTCTTACTTTATGTTATTTTATCCTTTATTTGTAAATTTTTTTTGGAGAGACTTATTTAAATCATAAGTAAGCAAGAGTCCTCTCCTCGTCTCATGTTTTTGAAGGAATAGATCTAGATTCATTTTTCAAAATGTTAATATATATTTCTTTTTGAAACTAAAATTTTCTTGTTATTTCTTATTTCTTTTTCGAAACAGAGATCAATTGTAACCCACCTTCTTTCTAACTACCTACTACTTGTGATGAATTATATATGATCTGGTTGAAGCGAGTCTATGCTTTAGATTACCTCTACACAATATTTAGCATTAACTAAATTTCTTTGGCAGACCTGACACCACACTTGTTGACCAAATTGTTCAAGATATTCTGGAGAAATTGATGGGTGAATGTACATTGCATGATTATGGATCACTAATAGGACATAAACGAATTGAGCAGGTTCTATCATTATTATGTCTTCATGTTCCAAATGTTCAAATCATAGGGATTTGGGGGATGGGTGGTATCGGTAAGACATATATTGCTGAGGCCATTTTTGAAAAAAATTCAAATCAATTTGATGGTTTTTGTTTTATTGAAAATGTTAGGGAAAGATTACAAAACTTTGGAGGAGTAGATTCTTTGAAAAAGAAAATTCTTTCTGAAGTTTTAAAGGATGAACATTTGAAAGTAGACAGTCCTACTATTCCATCAATAATCAAGGAAAGGCTCAATCGCACAAAGGTTTTGATTGTTCTTGACGATGTAGATGATTATTTACCATTGGAAAACTTAGCTAGGGGTGTTGATCGATTGGGCCTAGGAAGTAGGATTATAATAACTTCTAGAGATAAACATGTACTAAAATTATGTGGAGTGAATGATCAAAAGATATATGAGGTCAAGGGATTTAACTATCATGATGCTCTTCAACTCTTCTGCAATTATGCTTTTCACGAAAACTATCCCCTTGAAGATCGTACGGTACTCGCAAACGAGTTAGTAAATTATTCAAAAGGCAATCCGTTAGCTCTTAAATTGTTGGGTTCATCATTATACCTAACGAGTAAACAAGAGTGGGAAAGTGTGGTAAACACATTACGAACAAAAAATTTGAACCGTAGAATTTTTGATGTGTTAAAAATTAGTTATGATGGATTGGAGGATAGTGAGAAGAATATATTTCTTGATATTGCATGTTTTTTTAAAGAGGAAGATCGAGACTATGTAGAAAAAATAATAGGTGATTGTTGCAAGGAACTGGGTTCTCTTATTAGAAAGTCACTAATAACAATTTCAAGCGATGGTTGGATACACATGCATGATTTGCTTGAAGAAATGGGTAGGGAAATTGTTGATAAAGAATCTCCAAACGAGCCAGGCAAACGCAGTAGGCTGTGGAGACAAGAGGAAGTTCAAAACACACTGAAGTATGATGAGGTTAGTTTCTAATCATTTTATTTTGCTTTTACAATTTTAGACCCCCCCTTCAAATTTGATGAATATATATGCAGAAACTTGGTGCAATTTGTGTTACTAAACTCACTATCCTCTAACCTTTACACACAAAAGTTCATTTATTCAGACATTCACTGCATCTTTACTTCTTCTGTGGTCTCTCTCTCGCACGTGACTCACATTGTCCACACAACACTCTTATCTGCACATTTGAGGTCTCAAGCCTTTGTCTTTACTATACACCATCGTTCTTAATATTTAAAAATATGGAACAAGCAAGCAGACCTCTTCTTATATGCTTTTAAAAGTAGATTAAATATTCTTGAATAAATTAGTTTGATAAAACTTGTCGTGTAGATTAAGAAGTACTGTTACTTTTATCGGAATGAACATGCAAAAATTTTGTCCACTTTTTAAGTAAATCTACAATATTTTATAATATCTTCTTCTTTTTTTCTTATTTTATGATATTACTTATACTTTAGTTTTGGCTGTCAGGGGACTAATGCAGTTCGAGGGATAGTCCTTGATTTGTTAAATATAAAGGATATGCAGTTGAGCCCTCAAGCCTTCAAGAAAATGTACAATCTTACATTCCTCAAGTTCTATGATTCTGGGATTAATTTATACTTTAAAGGCCCATACAACTCTAAAGTGCATTTTCCGAATGGCCTAAGTGATCTTTCTGGCAAGCTGAGGTCTCTCATTTGGCATGGATTTCCTTTGAGAGCACTGCCGTCAAATTTTAATCCAGAAAACCTTGTTGAACTTGATTTGAGAGAAAGCAATCTTGAAAGACTTTGGGAATACACAATGGTATATATATTTTAACATTTTAAGTATATGTTTTATTCTTTGTATATATTTAATTATTGCAGAGATTTTACTATGTTTTTTTTTTTTGTTTTGTTTCACAGCATGCTCCTAATTTAAAGCTGCTTATTCTTCGTGGATGTAAACATCTCATTAATATCCCAGACCTCTCATGTGCACCATTGCTTGAGGAAATAGACCTCGGACACTGCAGAAGCTTGCTTGAGTTTCCCCCGCTTGTTTCATATCTCAAATACCTTCATTATTTGGGTCTGCAGGGTTGCGAAAGTCTTAGAAGCTTTCCAAGTGATATTCATTTTGAATCTCTTACATCTCTTGAGCTCTCTGACTGTGATAACCTCACAAAGTTTCCAGAAATTTCCGGTGATTTAAGAGGTTTGGATTTGAGTGGGACAGCAATAGATGAAGTTCCACCATCAATTGGGAGTCTAACCAAGCTTTCCAATTTGAATCTATCACAATGCACGAGGCTCAAGCATATTTCGACCAACATTTGCAAATTGAAATCTCTTCGTGAGCTGAATCTTGAGAATTGCTCTGGACTTGAGAGTTTTCCAGAAATCAGGGAAACAATGGAAAGTTTGCAGATTCTTGAATTAAGTGGAACATCAATTAAGGAGCTACCAGATAGGATTGAAAATCTGAATGGGCTTATTGAATTGAATTTGAGGAGATGCAAAAATCTTGAGGAGCTTCCGAGTAGCATTTGTAATTTGACATCACTAGAAGACCTCCATCTTTCAGATTGCTCAAAATTGGAAATATTGCCGGATAACTTGGGGAATTTAAAATCTTTGAAGAAACTCTCAATAGACAGAACTGCCATAAGTCAACTACCATCTACAATGATGCATTTGAATGAACTTGACTTTCTATCCGTAAGTGACTTTCTATCCATAAGTCAACTACCGTCTACAATGATGCATTTGAATAAATTTGACCTTCTATCATGCCGTGGATGTAGAAGTTTGAGATTTACTCATTCACCAGATTTTCTGTGCAATTTAAGGTATCTATATTTAAGTGACTGCAATCTAAAGGAAATACCTGAAGATATTTGTCATTTATCCTCATTGTTAGATTTAGACCTAAGTGGAAACGATTTTGAGAGTCTACCAAAAAGCATGAAGCAACTTTCAAGATTGAAATATTTGGAAGTAAACAATTGCAATATGCTTCAATCATTAACAGAGCTCCCTTTAAGCATAGAAATTTTAAGTGCAAGTGACTGCAAGCAGCTCCGATCAATATTACCAGATGCATCTGAATTAGTCGATACAAAGTTCATATTTACTAACTGCCCAAACCTTGAAGAGGCAGCAGTCGGCAAAATCTTGGCAATTGTTGAGGTAATTACTCTGTTAATCCATGAATCCATCCCTTTTTCTCTCTCAGTCTCACTCTCATTAAAATAATTATGTTTTTAATGTTATAGGGATATGAAGGTAAACTTGACTTGTTTAGCTTTATTTGCCCGGGAAGTGAAGTTCCTGAGAGGTTCAGCTATAAATCTAAATCTAATGAATCTTCGATCAAATTTCAAATGGCACGGCATGATTGTTTCAATGATCTGCTCCCGGAATTTATTGTGTGCGCTGTTATTGAATTTGAGGAATGTCCTTTCGATGCTAATGATGTAGAAATATTGGTTGGCAAGTGTAGATGGACATTTAGTGATGGGGATGAAAGTGACCCATTAACTGGGTTAAGCAGTTGTACCCTTATTTATGGTTTTAGAACTGTAACATTAATTAACTCAGATCATGTGGCATTGTGGCATTGCAAAGCTTTTGATCGTCGGGTACTTAAAAGTGAGTTCACAAATTGTTCATTTGAGTTCTGGCTTACAGAGGACAGCCCTAATAGCAGAGTGAAATCTTGTGGGGTACGGCCAATAACCAAGATACCCAAGGAGGATGACAAAGTGAAATATGTAGAGCCAGTCAAGATATTTGGTGTCACCATTGAAGATATTGGTGAAAAAAGTAGAAAGAGAAGTCGTACATCTAATGATCATTGGGAGGAGGAAGTGGAACCGTATTTTAAGAGATTAAACCTTGATCTTTCTCTTTGAGCACATTTTACATTCTAAAATTAGCTTATTGTTCTACCATTGTTGGACTTTTGTTCATTCACCGAATCACGGTATATGTCATGGACTTTCTCATCTTCGAGGTAACTCATTCAAACAATTACTTCACTTCAAGTCTTTAATTCTATCTTTAATCAGTAGGTCACCAAGCATGTTTTATAGAAAATGTTTTAGTATCAACCACTGATTCGTTGTCGATAACATTGGCTTTGACTTGAGCACCATTGATTTCAAACTCATATACTCCCATTTTAGACAGATAGTATTGAAATGGTGTCATATTATTCTTCTGTCATGCAAGTTTTTCTCATGTATCAGTCCTGGTGTTGAAAAATGAAAATGAAGAAACAACCAATGCCCCCACAGATCACTTCATTGGTTTTTAATAGGGCTAATATAATTATTGGGCCCAAAGTATAAAATACATGTGGCCCAATAGTTGTCGATGAATTATGGGCCAGGCTTTTGATTTTGAATAAGAACTAAATAAACTCCATTTTGTTTTTAAGAAGCCGATTCCTCTAATTCTTTTTTATTTTTCTGAGCAATACATCTTCAAATCAAATAAAATAAAATTTAATACATTTTGATTTTTTTTTTAAATAAAACATAATACAAAATTAAACAAACGGTTTTTTTTTAATAATTTCTTTTGAGAAATACTTTTTTTTTGAACCACTTCAATTACTTTTTTTTTTTTTTCATTTTTTCTTCTTCTTCCAAGATTTTTAAAACAAAATAAAATAGACAAGATGAGGTTAACTCAACGATAAGTGTATCATGTCAACAATCAAGAGGTTCAAGTCATGCTCCCTCTCTCTAACATGGAATATTATAATAATTTCAAAATAAATAAATAAATAAAATGGTTTAATAAGGAAATTAAGAGATGCATAAAGAATGAAACCGATAATTAAATTAAAATGTGGTGGGATTAACATCGGATATTTTTCCTAAAAAAAAAAATAAAAAAAAAATCAGATCTTCATGCTGTGGCATACTGCAATTTTTATTATTATTTAGTATTTTTTTTTTAAAAAAAACATTAAATTTCTTTGACATAGAACTATAGAAGTGTCTTACGTATCATTACATTGGAACGACAATTTAATTTATATTTTCCGCAACTTCATTTTTTAAGGACTACAGAACTATAGAAGTGTCTTATTATTTGAATTTAATGTATTTCTCTTATAAATAAGGATGAGTTATTTCTATGGCCATGGTCATGTGTTGAGTCTTTTCGGATATTTGGGAGGCTCTACAAGCACATCGACATTTTACATTTGGATCCATCAAATGATTAAAATTAATGAATCTTGTAGTAAACCCTAAACTTGAGATATTTTGAGATATTTTAAGTAAATAATAATAAAAAAAATAACACACATAAAATAATAATAATACTATTTTGTCCAAATTTGGTATCCAAATCTGGTGTCCAAATGATGTGGTATCATTTTAATCTATTCATTTAAATTGTATTATATTTGCATGATTTAAATGAATAAACTATAGTGTTACCACATTAAAATTCAAAGACGGGCTGCTCCTGAGTCGGTTGGAGTCTTGACAACCGACCTAATCAAAAACTCCATTAAGCACAAACACAAACTAATTAAAATAATTAATTTAAACCAATAACAAGTTAACTCAGAAAATTTAGCAAAAAAAAAAAAAAAAAAAAAGTTTACATTGTTGATAACACTAACCTTAACTTTAGCACCATTTCTATATGTTCATCTAATAAAAACTTCAATTAAATTTTATATGGAGAATCAGGTAGTTGTTCCTACAATCCTACATCTCCTACACTTAAAATATTTAAAAAAAAAAAAGGGAAAAATGACACTTTTCTTAGTGTTTCTGTGATTAATTTAGTCATTATAATTATTCATAATTAATTAATCATCCAATTATTTATTTTAAATGAAAATTGAAATTTGTACAACTTGCCTAATAATAATTACAAGAAATTGGTAATTCAAGAATAATAATTACCTAATTATGAGTGCTGGGATGTGGGATAAAATAAAACCTAATAAGAAACTTAGCATATATAAATAGAGTTGCTATATTTGCACTAGTTCATTTAAAATTTTTTGTACACCCCAAATTTACAAATGTTCAAAATTCTAACATTAATTAAATTATTAATATTTTAAGCAAAATATATTATAATTTTTTTTTACTATTTTACTTTTAAAAAAAATATTACTGACTACACTAAATTTTAATCAGAATAAATTAAAACAAAATTAATAAAGAAAAAACAAAAATATCAAAATTCAAAAGTAATAAGAACAAAGCCACTGCCTCCTTCCAAAATCTGTGTGTCTCCTCCCATTTTTTATTTTAATTATTTATAGTTGATTTACTTATAATTTGCATTTTCACAATCGGAAACAACTTTTTAATTAAGGATTTTATTTATTGATGGCATTAGAAAGTTAAAACGTTTTTTTTCTTCAACAAGATAATGATCAGCTATGTACTTATGTACCAATGGGTTTTGGCCATTGAAAGTGTTACCATAAACTCACATAGACCAAGTCTCCATGTCTATGTGAGTTGTTTCAACATTAATTGTCTGGATAGTTAACTGTGTTACAAATGGAGGGGGGTCTGTTTATTAATTAATGGCATTGGAAAATTAAAAGTTAAATATTTTCTTACATTTCTCATAATTGCTTTTAATAATAAAGATTATTGAAATTAATTTAGTTCCTCTCCTCTAATTAACTACTACATTATTAAATTAAGTAAAGGATAATGTTTGGGTGCTGATCCATCAATTGAATTGTAACACGTGGCATTTTTTTTTTTTACTTTTTATATTTATCTTCTTGCATTCTTTATAAATTGGGTCACATGCTACACTTCAATTGGTGGATCAGTATTTTGGATGTTGACCGGTCAGCACCCAAGCATTATCATTAAATTAAATGTTTAACCATTAATTTGCTTTACTGCCAATTTTTTGAGTATTCATGTACAGTGCAAACTTGGTAATTTTTTATTTTTTATTTTACTCCTCAATTCAAAATTTCTATACAATAATTACTATTTATTGAATATTCTAATTAATTAAGGCTATGTTTGGGGTTGTTTTTACTTGAGAAATAAGTGATTATATCTCAAGTTTTGAGTAAATACGTGTTTGGTAAACTACCAAAAAGCAACTTATTTTATAAATTGCTCCTCCAATAAACAGCTTTTGAGAAGTTGGGTGGGGGTTGCTTTTCCCAGCTGATTTTTGGAGAAGCTAATTTCTTATCCATAGAATGTCTATAATGCCCCTACTATTTTAATATAAAGACAATAATGCCCCTTTATTTAATATTGATAATTTTTAGAATTAATAATATTTTAAAACATTGAAAAATTAAAAAATTAAAAAAAAAATAAAATTTGTCGGCCAGCTACCACCGACGAAGTCGATCGTTGATTCCGTCGAGCCAGAGATGCTGGTTCCTGGTTCTACTCCGGCGATGGATGGTTCCTCCTCCATTTGCACGACGAATCCGGGACCAGATCTCATAATTTTGAAAACTTGTAAGTCGGCGGCGAGGGAGACGATGTCGGCAGTGAGGGAGACGATGTCGACGGCGAGGGATGACGGATGATGGCGACCTCGGTGGAGCAAGAAACGATGGCGGATTTGGAGCTTGAGTTGCAGAGAATCCATTAATGGCTTCTTGAGATGAGAAGACCGAGTTGACTCGGTAAATTAGTATTATGATGATTGAGTTGACTCAGTAGAATATTTTTTAAAATATATATTTTATATATATATATACAGAGTTATATATCCTATGCTTTATATAAGTATTTTTAATTTAAATAAAAAAGAAAAAAAATTAAGTAGTAATTTTTATTTTATTTTGAATAATATATTACATTATAACAATTATGTCCATTTTAGATATTTTCCATAATCAATTAAAGTTTACCAAACACTTTTTCCATACTTTTTTTATAAGTTGATTATTTATAAAGTCAATTTACCAAACACCTATCGACTTATCTTATAAGTTAATTGTTCTTTAAGTTAAGCTAAAAGCGGATTATTTTATAAGCAAAGCAATCCCAAACATAGCCTAAATTGATAATCCAGAACTATAAATATATATAGTACTCTTTTTTTTTTCCTTTTTTTTTTTTTTGAAATGGATATATAGTACTCTTACGTGAATAGATATCAATTTTTTTATTAAAATTTTACTCTTTAAATAGATCACAAGTTAATTAACTAATTAAAATCTATACTGTGTATTTGAAGAGAGGAATAGACTTGAACTAATTAAAATTTATACTTTGTATATTTGAGGAGGGGAACATACTCGAACCCACAACTCAGCTTACTCATGGTAGAGGTGTGAGGGGCAAACCACTAGCCAACCTCATCTTAATTATCATCTATACTTTGTATATTAAGTAAATGAAATCATTGAATTAAGAGCTTCTCCAACCCTGCTCTATCCCCCACGCCATCTCCAATTTGCAGCCAAAATCCCCTCCAACCCATTGCCAAACACTGCGCCAACTGAGGAAGATGAACAGTGTCGCGCAATATATTGCGCGACACTGTTCATCACTGCGCAAACACTGTTCTGTTTTTGTTTTATCCCTCAACTTTTATACAATCACGTTTTGACCCTATATTTTAGAATATATTCTGATTATATCCTTTATTAAAAGGTTTTGTTTATTCACAGTTTTACCCTAATCAGTTAAATTTATTCCAACTTGGTCCTTTTTATTATTTAATGATTTTGTTTTGATTTATTTATTATTGATATTAACATTTATAATAAACTAAAATGAAGTGTATAATTAAAAAATTTAAATGCCATTTTTTTTAATTAAATCACTTCATTCGTATGTATTTTACCGAATTAAATTTAATTTCTATTAATGTATTAATTTCATAATTTCGTATTGCATTGCAATATTATGTTAATTATGGGGTGAAATGTTAATTGTGAAGAAATATCTAAAAAAGGGAAAGAAATGGAATATTCATGGGAATATTCCTTATAGAGATAAATTTGAAGTAGTGGGTTGGAGACGGAATAGTGAAATAGAGTGACTGTTGAGCTATTTTAGTGCAAAACTTGCACCAAATTAGAGATTTGGGTTGGAGTTGCTCTAAATAGATTAACAAACTCTTTCAAAAATAAAAAATAAAAAAAATTAACAAACAACTACAAAATTTCAAATGATCAAAACAGGCCAGATTATCACAAACAACATTGCGCAATATGTCCAATTACAAAATTTTCTCATTTGTGAATTCTGTATATGTTTCTCTTTGATTAGCACCTCTGACACCATTTGCAGGTAGCTAGAGTTAGGGAGTCGAACGTAAATTCATCTTTCTATGGTGTTATTAAAAACTTAAGGTTTTGTTTATTAATGGGGTTGGATAGTGTAAAAGAAATGAACTATTCAGATTAAAAAAAAAAAAAAAAGATTTCAACTTTATAAAATTAAAAAGATTAACCACGAATCGATTAAGAACATAAAACCAAACATATAAGAAAGGAAAAAAAAAAACATAAAAAAATAAAAAATAAATAACTATCAATCCCATGTAACTAGTTAATTAGTAGCATCTACCGTACCCAACAATTTATAACCAAGGAGACAAGATGTACATGCATTATGAATAGCATACAATAATAATATTAATAATAATAGCTTTTTTTAATATTTAAATAAATAAAAGTAAAATAATAGCTTTGGCAATTGTGAACTTTGTTGACCCACCACCACTATGTAATGTTCACATGCATGGGATAAGGAGCCCAGAAAGTGAACTTTGATGACCCACCGGCCACCACTATGTACTGCTCACATGGGGGAAGGAGCCCAGAAAGTGAATCCAAGATTTGTTGGTTCTCTGAAAATTAATTATTTAATTATACAAAATTAAATTAAGGAAAAAAATGGATCACTATCATAAGTTATAACTACATGTAATTATATAGATTTAAAAAAAAAAATCCACTAATGAAGTTATAACTACATGTAATCATATAGATTTAAATTATTTTTTTGAAATAATAAATAAATTATTTTTCATATATTATAGATTATTTTTAATAAAATATCATTTATTATTAATTATTATGTAATATAATATAATTATGTTATTATAATATTAAACTCGTAGCAACCGGTTGAAACCGGTTGCTTTTCCAACCATCCACTAATAATGTTCAAAAAGTGACTTTAATAAAGAAACAAAGGCAATTACTTTTGTCCGCCACTAACGATTACTTTTTTTTTTTCTTTTTTGGAAGTTAAAATAAATACAAAATAAAAAGAGTATTTTTATTTTTTCACATGTAGAATTTAAATTTTTATTGATTTTTTTTTTTTTTTAAGATAGTGTCCCTCACTAATATTAATAACAGATTATTCATCTTTATTTTTATTAATAACCCATCATAAAAAGTGTTAAAATAAAAATCTAAAAATAAGTAAGAGAACTCGGAATCTAAATGCAGAACAAAATAGATAATTTTAACTTTTGATGTCATTTCTTTTAAAAATTAAATTAAATTAAAAAAAAAAAAAAACATCTACAATAATATTTCCATTATCTTCAATTATATTTAGCAACCAAAAGAAATTTGTATTTATATGTATATTTTGCCTATCAATTGATAAAAACAGAATGTTAAACTCATTTATCAGTATTTCCTTAATATTTTTTCAAGAAAATGAAAATAAAAGTTGATAAAAAAAATGATTGTTTTTTTTATTTTTTTTGAAATAATAACAAAAATGAATGCTGCTAATGAAAATTGAAAAGAGTACTATTCTAATCACCGAAACGAAAATAGCCACCCACCCCTTCCTTCAAACTCTCAATTCAATACTAATTTTTTTTTTATAATCTTTTTATCTTTTTCATTTTTGGATTATAATGAGTGTAAGACAAAGATTTGATTAATTATTATATAATTGATAGATTTTTCTAGAATTCCTTTTAATGTAAGTTGAAAAATCTAGATTCTAATTTGCTCTAAATAATTTCATAAATAACCATAGGTGGATATAAAGAAAAGAATTTAAGAATTTAAGAACATAACCTTATATCTAAACCCTGAAGTAGACCTTCTCGAAATTTAAGAATTTAAGAATTTCAGATTGTGTTTTTGACCATGGAGAATTTAAGAATTTAAGAATTTAGGAATTCCAGACTATGTTTTTGAGCATGAAAAACTTAAAGAATTTATCATTTATGAAATTGGATGTGTTAATAACATAAGGGGTTTATAAATAAATTTTATTAAAGTGAAAACATTCATTTAAATAAAGGTACTATTAGTATTAAAATGAGTGTTTATAGTAATGTTTTAATTTAAAATTTTAGACATGTGCATACTTATAAATATAGGGTATACTTATCATATTTATACATAATAAAAATATGATATATAATAAGTCTTCTCCATCAACCATGAATTATTGTTTATTAATTTGATGAGTTATATTTTCCGGTTGTTCACAAATAATATTCAAAAAGTGACTTTAATAAAGAAACAGAGCATCTAGACAGAGCAACTAGACAGTTACTTTTGTTGGCAATGGCCACTAATTTTTGAATCGAGCCTACTTTCCATTCAAAGTCATCATTATGAATCATGAATCCACTAATAACCTTATTAATTTTTGAATTGGAAGAATGTAATAGGCAGTTTCTTTTTCTTGCCCACTACATTTTGAGGTTGAAAATTCCAAGAACCAGTACATTTTCACACATTGATTTAATTTTTTGCTGCGTTTTTCAAACTTTGCAGTTCACATTGATTTTAACTTTTTGCTGCGTTTTTCAAACTTTGCACTTCGTAGTAACTGCACTTCAGGTTGTGTCATGAGTTCTGATTCAGATTATATATATATATATATACAGTCTCGAACTGGTAAGTGCATCCTGATTAACTTTATCAGGATACTAAATGTAAGCCACTAGTTTTGATAAGTGCATACACACTTGAGTTAAAGTATGTAAAACGAGTGACTCACATTCAATATCTTCACAAAGTTATATCATAATGTACTGACTTGAACATTTTTCTATATATATATATATATTACCTTTCCTTAATTGACGCCTTTAATACTTGAATCGAGTATCCGTACAATATTAAGAAAATAAAAGTTTTCTTTCCAATAGAATTTAATTCTTGTTTTTGTGTGGTGTCTAAATAACTTGATTATCATCGGTTACAAGTAAATAATGTAATCACAAATTAGAAATTAAATTCTCTTGTGTATTAGAATTCTCAATTAGTAAACTTTTCCTAATAACATTAAAAAAATAATAATAGAGAATTCACTCCTCTATACATATAAACTTTACTAGAACAATTAACAATTAATTAAATTTAATTAATACACATTACCTCTCAGTAAAACCGGTAATGCACCTTACATTCACTTAAATGGTGAGAGGTTATTTTTTAATACTTAAAAAGTTTTCTCTCCTATAAAAACAAATAATGTTGAAAAAAATTAAATAAATAATTAGAGAGCATCGAGGAAGTTTCTTTGGTTGGTTATGACAAAAATGTTTTTTCACTTTTTTAGTTTTCACATCCTGTTTTTTTTTGTCGTTTTAGCTGACTAGAACACGGCATTACAATCATTTCTTCTCCCACTGATTTTCCTTGTATTCGCTTAACAATAACTTCACGCAGTAAACAACCAGTTGATTCACTCTTTTCTACTGTACGAAGAAACCCTTTTTCTCATTTTCGTTGATCTCATCTCAAAATTTGTTGCTTCCGAAATGCCCTGTTCTGTTCTGTTTTCCTGTTTTTCCTTTGATTCTTCACTTCATTAAGCAAACCCTAACATCTCAGTATCTCACCAAACACAATCACAACAGAGACCCAACCTTTCATCTCCATCTCTACCATCACTGACGCTGCCACTGCCGCCTCCTCCACCGGCACCAGCCTCTTTCGCCCACACTGGAATCCTCCACCGGTCTTGCCTCCTTCACTTGATAGAGTAAGATAATTAGTGGGTTTTTGTGGATTGGATGTATTGTTGTTTGTTGAGGTGTTTGGTTTGGAATTTGGATGGATTTGAAGTGTTTGATTTAAAAATTAAAATGAGTGTGAACTTTGAAGTTAGGTGGAAGTGAAAATGATTTTGTGTTTGAAATCTTCTAGTAAAAATAATTTTTGTTTTTTATGTAGTTTTTTTTTTTATAAAAAAAAATCCATTGTAATGAAGTGGCCATGCAAAAATGCCTCTATTGATGACACTCTCCTGGCCTCGAAAGTGGAATCCAATTGTCTACTGTTTTTTACTTTTTTTTTTTTTTTTTTTTTTCAATTTCATTCTATTTATTTTCTTTTAATGTTTTTGATTATTTTATTATGCAAGGGTAGTTTGGACATTTCTCTGGCAAAAGTGGGTCAAGTTATCGGAAAGGTGATCACCGTTGAGTCTGAAGAGTGTGTTTTGAATTCTCTTGTATCGTGCCCTGCAATTTTTGCTGCTCAAATCAAGTCTTGCAATTCTTCTCTATGGGCAATTTACAATCAACTCCCTCTTCTTCCACCACCACGACCTTCCAGAAAAAATACGATGTCTTTCTCAATTTTAGAGGTGAAGACACCCGCGATTGTTTTACTTGTCATCTTCACAAAGCTTTGCACAAAAAAATTGAAACCTTCATCGACAATGGACTCGAAAAAGGGGATGGCATTTGGCCGACTCTTAAAGGAGTAATTGAACAATCAAAGATTTCAGTGGTTATTTTCTCAAAAGACTATGCTTCTTCCAAATGGTGTTTACGTGAACTTGTAGAGATTATGGAGCGCAAGAATGCTAATAACCAAATTGTCATACCTGTTTTCTACCGCGTTGATCCATCCGATGTACGTAAGCAGACTGGAAGTTTCAAGGATTCATTTGACAAGCATGGGAAAGAATCACAAGAAGAGGTTAAAAAATGGAGAGAAGCTTTGACTGAGGCATCCAATCTATCTGGATGGGATTCATCTGAAACCAGGTAAATCTAACTCTTAGTCTCTTACTTTATTTTACTTTATCCTTTATTTATAATTTTTTTTTTTGGAGAGCCTTATTTAAATTATAATTTATAAGTAAGCAAGAGTCCTCTTCTCCTCATCTCGTATTTTTTAAGGAATAGATCTAGATTCATTTTTCAAAATTTTCATGTTATTTCTTATTTCCTTTTCGAAACTGAGATCAATTGTTGTCAATCAATATACTTGTGTAACATACAACTTGTGATGAATTATAATGTTGATGTGAGTAAGTCTATGCTTTAGATTACCGCTACACAATTTTTATATTTAGCATTAACTAAAAGTCTTTGGAGTCCTTATATTCCCACTTTCTAGTTGGTTTATAATTCTTCTGTTGTGTCTGTACAAAAAAAAGAATATTTCTGTTGTGGTCATTTTTACATATT
This sequence comes from Acer campestre, assembly GCA_954870605.1. Taxonomy (NCBI): domain Eukaryota; kingdom Viridiplantae; phylum Streptophyta; class Magnoliopsida; order Sapindales; family Sapindaceae; genus Acer; species Acer campestre. Next base: position 5,194,074 of record OX940801.1, read on the forward strand.
ATTGTTTGGTATTTAATTTCCATTGGCAGGCCTGACACCGAACTTATTGATCAAATTGTCAAAGATATTTGGACAAGATCGATGCGTGAATATACACAACTTGATATTGAAGGACTAATAGGACATGAACGAATTGAGCATGTTATATCATTATTGTATCTTCATGTTAGGACAAATGTTCAAATTATAGGGATTTGGGGGATGGGTGGTATCGGTAAGACATATATTGCTAAAGCCATTTTTGAAAAATATTCAAATCAATTTGAAGGTGTTTGTTTTATTGAAAATGTTAGGGAAAGATTACAAAACTTTGGAGGAGTAGATTCTTTGAAAAAGGAAATTCTTTCTGAAGTTTTAGATGAGGAACATCTTAAATTAAACGGTCCTACTATTCCATCAAAAATCAAGGAAAGGCTCAATCGCACTAAGGTTTTGATTGTTCTTGACGATGTAGACGATGTAGATGATTATTTACCATTGGAAAATTTAGCTTGCAGTGTTGATCAATTGGGCCTAGGAAGTAGAATCATAATAACTTCTAGAAATAAACATGTGCTACAGTTATGTGGAGTGAATGATCAAAACATATTTGAGGTTGCGGGATTTAACAATCATGATGCTCTTCAACTCTTCTGCAATTGTGCTTTTCGCAAAAATTATCCCCCTGAAAATTTTACTGCACTCTCAAACAAGTTAGTAAAATATTCAAAAGGCAATCCGTTAGCTCTTAAAGTGTTGGGTTTATCATTATACCTAAAGAGTAAACAAGCGTGGGAAAGTGTGGTAAACACATTACGAACAACAAATTTGGACCGTCGTATTTTTAATGTGTTAAAAATTAGTTATGATGGGTTGGAGAAGGATAATGAGAAGAATATATTTCTTGGTATTGTATGTTTTTTTAAAGGGCAAACTCGAGACTATGTAGAAAAAATAGTAGGTGGTGACTGTTGCAACTCATTGGGTGTTCTCATTGACAAGTCACTAATAACAATTTCAAGCTACAATAAGATACATATGCATGATTTGCTTGAAGAAATGGGTAGGGAAATTGTTGATAAAGAATCTCCAAACAAGCCAGGCGAACGCAGATGGTTGTGGAGACAAGAGGAAGTTCAAAACACACTGAAGTATGATGAGGTTAGTTTCTAATCATTTTATTTTAATTTGCTTTTACAATTTTAGATCCCCCTTCAAATTTAATGAATATTCAGAATATACACGTGGTGCAATTTGTGTTATCCACTCACTAACCTTTACAAACGAAAGTTCAATCATTCTTTCAGACATTCACTGCAGACCTTTACTTCTTCTTTGGTCTCTCTCTGACACGTGACTCACATAGTCCACACAACACTCTTATCTGCACATTTGAGGTCTCAAGCCTTTGTCTTTACTATACACCATCGTTCTTAATATCTGCTAAAAATATGGAACAAGCAAGCAGAGCTCTTCTTATAGGCTTCTAAAAGTCGATGAAACATTTTTGAATAAATTAGTTTGGTAAAACTTGTCGGTATAGATTAAGAAGTGTTACTTTTAACGAAATGAACATGCAAACATTTTGTCAACTTTTTAATTAAATCTACATTATTTTATAATATCTTTTTTTTTTCCTTCTAATTTTATGATTTTACTTATACTTTAATTTTTGCTGTTAGGGGACTAATGCAGTTCAAGGTATAGTCCTAGATTTGTCAAATATAAAGGATATGCAGTTGAGCCCTCAAGCCTTCAAGAAAATGTACAATCTTAGATTCCTCAAAGTAAGTGATCTTTGGTGCAGTGATCTTTGGTACAGTTATCTTTGGTGCCTTGGTAGGCCATACAACTCTAAAGTGCATTTTCCAAATGGCCTAAGTGATCTTTCTGGCAATTTGAGGTCTCTCATTTGGCATGCATTTCCTTTGAGAGCACTGCCATCAAATTTTATTCCAGAAAACCTTGTTGAACTTGATTTGAGAGAAAGCAATCTTGAAAGACTTTGGGAAGACACGATGGTATATATATTTTAACATTTTAAGTATATGTTTTGTGTTTTGTATATATTTATTTATTGTAGTGATTTTACATTTTTTTTTTTGTTTTTTTTTTGTTTCACAGCATGTTCGAAATTTAAAGTGGCTTATTCTTAGTGGATGTAAACATCTCACTAATATCCCAGACCTCTCAGATGCCCCATTGCTTGAGAAGATAGACCTCAATCGCTGTCAAAGCTTGCTCGACTTTCCCCCGCTTGCTCCACATCTCAAATACCTTCATTTTTTGGATCTGGAGGGTTGCATAAGTCTTAGGAGCTTTCAAAGTGATATTCATTTTGAATCTATTACATCTCTTGTGCTCCGTGACCGTGCTAACCTCACAAAGTTTCCAGAAATTTCCGGTTATTTAATACATTTGGATTTGAGTGGGACTGCAATCGATAAAGTTCCACCATCAATTGGGAGTCTAACCAATCTTTTCGATTTGAATCTATCACAATGCACGAGGCTCAAGCATATTTCGATCAACATTTGCAAATTGAAATCTCTTCAGAAGCTAAATCTTGCGAATTGCTCGGCACTTGAGAGTTTTCCAGAAATTTCTGGTGATTTAAGAGATTTGGATTTGAGTGGGACAGCAATAGATGAAGTTCCACCATCAATTGGGAGTCTAACCAAGCTTTCAAATTTCAATCTGTCACAATGCACGAGGCTCAAGCATATTTCGACCAACATTTGCAAATTGAAATCTCTTCATGAGCTAAATCTTGCGAATTGCTCTGCACTAGAGAGTTTTCCAGAAATTTCTGGTGGTTTAAGAGATTTGGATTTGAGTGGGACAGCAATAGATGAAGTTCCACCATCAATTGGGAGTCTAACCAAGCTTTCAAATTTCAATCTGTCACAATGCACGAGGCTCAAGCATATTTCGACCAACATTTGCAAATTGAAATCTCTTCATGAGCTAAATCTTGCGAATTGCTCTGCACTTGAGAGTTTTCCAGAAATTTCTGGTGATTTAAGAGATTTGGATTTGAGTGGGACAGCAATAGATGAAGTTCCACCATCAATTGGGAGTCTAACCAAGCTTTCAAATTTCAATCTGTCACAATGCACGAGGCTCAAGCATATTTCGACCAACATTTGCAAATTGAAATCTCTTCATAAGCTAACTCTTAAGAATTGCTCTGCACTTGAGAGTTATCCAGAAATTTCTGAGAATTTAAAAGAATTGAATTTGAGTGGGACTGCAATCGACAGAGTTCCATCATCAATTGTGAGTCTAACTCAGATTGAGGTGTTGAGTCTGTCAGAGTGCACAAAGCTGAAGCATATTTCTACCAACATTTGCAAATTGAAATCTCTCCAGAAGCTGTGTCTTAAGAATTGCTCCGAACTTGAGATTTTTCCAGAAATCTGGGAAACAATGGAAGGTTTGCAATTACTTGATTTAAGTGGAACAGCAATTAAGGAGTTGCCCCATAGGATTGAAAATCTGAATGGGCTTAGAGGATTGTGGTTGGATAGATGCAAAAATCTTGAGGAGCTTCCGAGTAGCATCTGTCATTTGACATCACTACGTTTCCTCTATCTTTCAGATTGCTCAAAATTGGAAATATTGCCGGATAACTTTGGGAATTTAAAATCTTTGATGACACTCTCAATAGCCAGAACTGCCCTAAGTCAACAACAGTCTACAATGATGCATTTGAAAGTACTTGGCAGGCTATGTTTAAGTGACTGCAATCTAAAGGAAATCCCTGAAGATATTTGTCATTTATCCTTATTGGTAGATTTAGACCTAAGTGGAAACGATTTTGAGAGTCTACCAAAAAGCATGAAGCAACTTTCAAAATTGAAATATTTGATAGTAAACAATTGCAATATGCTTCAATCATTAACAGAGCTCCCATTAAGCAAAAGATTTTTAAGTGCAAGTGACTGCAAGCAGCTTCGATCAATACCAGATGCATCTGAATTAGTCAACACAGAGTTCATATTTACAAACTGCCCAAACCTTGAAGAGACAGCAGTCGGTAACATCTTAAAATCTGTTGAGGTAATTACTCTATTAATCCATGAATCCATCCCTTTTTCTCTCTCAATCTCACTCTCATTAAAATAATTATGTTTTTAATGTTATAGGGATATGAAGGTAAACTTCACTTGTTTAGCTTTATTTGCCCGGGAAGTGAAGTTCCTGAGAGGTTCAGCTATAAATCTAAATCTAATGAATCTTCGATCAAATTTCAAATGGCACGGCATGATTGTTTCAATGGTCTGCTCCCGGAATTTATTGTATGCGCTGTTATTGAATTTGAGGAATATCCTTTCGATGCTAATGATGTAGAAAATTTGTTTATTGGGTGTAGATGGACATTTAGTGATGGGGATGAAAGTGACCCATTAACTGGGTTTAGTGGTTGTACCCTGATTGGTGGTGTTAGAATTGTAACATTAATTAACTCAGATCATGTGGCATTGTGGCATTGTAAAGCTTTTGATTGTCAGGTACTTGAAAGTGAGTTCACAAATTGTTCATTTGAGTTCTTGCTTGAAGAGGAGATTCCTAATTACAGAGTGAAATCTTGTGGGGTATGGCCAATAACCAAGATACCCAATGAGGATGACAAAGTGGAATATGCAGAGTCCATCAAGAAATTTGGTGTCACCGTTGAAGATATTGGGGAAACAAGTAGAAAGAGAAGTCGTACATCTAATGATCATTGGGAGGAGGAAGTGGAACCGCATTCTAAGAGATTAAACCTTATCTTTCTCTTTGAGTGCATTTTTTTTTTACATTCTAAAATTCACTTATATATTGTTCTACCATTGTTGGACTTTTGTTCATTCACCGTATATGTCGTGGATTATCTCATCTTCCAGGTAACTCTTCAAGCAACTTCACTTCAAGTATTTAATTCTATATTTAATCAGTAGATCACCAAGCATGTTTTATAGAAAATGTTTTAGTATCATCTACTGATTTGTTGTCAATAAACTTTAACTTGAGCACCATTGATTTTAGACGGATAGTATTGGAATGGTTTCATATCTGATTAATTTAGTTCAAGCTATATTATTCTTCTGAGTCTGTATATATTGGGCCCAAAGCGTTAAAAATATGTGGCCCAATAGTTGTTGATGAATTGTGGGCCAGGCTTTTGGTTATGAATAAGAACTAAATAAACTCCACTTTTGTTTTTAAGAAGTTAATTCCTCTAAATTTTTATCTTATTTTTCTGAGCAATACATCTTCAAATAAAATAAAATAAAATATAATACATTTGATTTTTTTTTTTAATAAAACATAATACAAAATTAAACAAACAGATTTTTTTAAAATTATGTTTTTTTAGAAATACGCTTTTTTTTTTGAACCACTTCAGTTACTTTTTTTTTTTTTTTTTTTTTTTTTTTTTTTTTTTTTTTTTTTTTTTTTTTCCATTCCAAGATTTTCAAAACAAAATAAAATGGAGTGATTAGTCTATCACACCAACATTCACCATCAATTTTTATTTATTTATTTATTTTTTATAATAAAAACACTCATTTTATTATAATGTTAAATTTTCAGTATTTTTTAATATAATTGTTATTTTGTTAGAGTGCCCCATCGCGTTAAAATTTCCGGGTCTGCCATTGTCCGTGAGATTGTGGGTTCGATATATATCCCCTTTCCACAAAACTCTAAATTATTTTATTCTTATTTTAAAAAAAATATTAAAATAATTTCTGATTTTGGGGAGTGGACAGACTCAAATCCACAACCTGATGATGGTGTAAATATGAGAGACAAACCACTATACCAACTTATGAACTTCATATTGTCAAATAATTAACTTATTACTTAAAAAAAAAAAAAAAAAGAAGAGAAAATGATGTTTCATGAGTAATAAATTATATTTAATTTTTTTTTAAAGAATAAATATTATAAATTTCCATTGTTTATATTGTTTTTCTTGCTTTATTTATTTTTAATATTGTGTTTTTTTTTTATATTTTTTATTATTTTTGAATGTAAGATTATTTAGATCATCTTGAATAAGTATTCTATTTGTTTTATTTTATCTAAACTTTATTATACCATCAATTTTTTTATTTATAAAAACACTCATTTTATTATAATGTTAAATTTTCAGTATTTTTTAATATAATTGTTATTTTGTTAGAGTGCCCTATCTTGTTAAAATTTCTGGGTTCGCCACTGTTCGTGAGGTTGTGGATTCAATATGTATCCCCTTTCCACAAAACTCGAAATTATTTTATTCTTATTTTTTTTTTTTTGAAATATTAAAATAATTTCTGATTTGAGGGAGTGGACAAACTCGAATCCACAACTTGATGATGGTGTAAATATGAGAGACAAACCACTATACCAACTTCATATCGTTAAATAATTAACTTACAGTAATGCTACACATCCCACCAACAATCCCACCATTTCTATCCTAATACACGTGGCAGTTGATGTGTCACTTGGTAAGTGGACAAACATTAATTGTTGAGTGAATACATGAATAAGAGCAAATGATGTTTCATGAGTAATAAATACCTCATCCAATAATTCCCTTATTAATGAATACTGATCTAAGAAAACAAAAGTAAATAAGAAACTGAGAATATATAACAATTGGAAAACCACTAAAACAAAATACTTTAATAGGAATCAAATTACAAACCGAGATCCACGTGAACACATAATATTAAACTGTGTACTTGCTAGGGATGACCATTTTCCCCCGGGGCCCCAAATCCCCGCTCCCCCAAATTTTTTGGGGGAAATGGGGAAATGGGGATTTCATATATTTTTATTTTTATTCTTTCAATATTTTTATTCTTACTAACTATATATACATCTTTATTATGTAAATTTTGTATTTGATGTTATTATGTATTTGAATTTAATGGATTGTGTATTTTTTTTATTATGTAATTTTTAATGATATAGGGAAAATGGGGAAATGGGGGACCTGGGGGGAATGGGAAAACGGGGAAAAGGGAAAAAATGAGGAAAAACGGGGAAATGGGGATGGGGGTGGGGGTTTGGCAAATGAGGATGGGGATGGGGGGACCTATATCCATCCCCATTTCCCCATTTCCCCATTGGCCATCCCTAGTACTTGCTGATGATGATTACGAAAGAGCACTCGATAACTTGTCAGCAATAATAAACTGTACGTGTAATTGCAAAATTTGAAACTTAAACTGTGTTATTACTTATTACATAGGAGTTTGAAAGGCAAAAATCACAAACTCTGTCTCCTTCTAGAATCATTTCAACATAAAAGAAAAATATATGGGCTTTGCTACATACAACCGGGGTTGCGGCACCGCCGCGGCCGGCGGCTCCGTAGTGCAAAAAATTGAAAAAACATGTGGGACTCGCGTAATAAATATATGAGGCCCACGTGTTTTTTTTTTCTTTTTTGCACTACGGGGCCGCGGCGGTGCCGCAACCCCGATTGTATATATATTTACTCAAAATATATATGATGAAATACTCATCTTATTAAAACTTCAAATCAATAATTTTATATGGAGAAGTAGATGTTAATTCTACGTCTCCTATAATTAAATTATTTAAATAAAGGGAAAAAAGGACACTTAATTTTCATGGAGCTTCTAGGATTAATTTAGTCATTATATATATTTATTAATAATTAATTAACCATCCAATTTTTTTTTTTAAAAACTTATGAAATTTTCAAATTTGTGTAACTTGAAATTGTTGCAAAAATAGACAAACATAAAGGTAGGTACGGTAGTATGTACTTACACTTATGAGAAAAACATGTGTGTGACGATCTCTTTAGGTCAACTCTGGCATCAACTAATGTAATTGTGTCATAAAGTTGTGGGTTTGATAAGTACCCCTCCCACAAACCTTGAAACTATGTATTTTAATACTTAAAATAATTTGATGTTTCATAAGAAAAATTACCACATCCAATAATAATTAATTAATTACCATATAAATGAATTAGAAAACGTCTAAAGTAAACAAATTAAAATACTTTTAATAGGAATCAAATTAAAAACGAGATACACCATAACCAACAACTTGTCATAAACTAGTTATTTAGTAGCATCTACCATAACCAACAACTTGTCATCGAGGAGACAAGATGTATATGCATCATGAATAGCATACTTGATTTCTTCATCCGAGAATGCCACGGCTTTCCAATTAGGGCGATTGATCTCAGGCAATTCAGTAACTTTTAAATCTGTCGGTGTCTGAGAAGAGCTCTGTGAAGCAGTACTAGTAGCCAACGTTTTGTTTCTAACTTCCTTAACCAACTCAGCTAATCCACATTTACTGAGATCAGGCTTCTTCAAAACCTTAGCAGTCAAATGACAGACTTCAAAAATACCACCCAAACGGAATGGTACAAGATTTCCAGCTTTTCTCTTCAAACATAAATTTTCTATAGTTAAACTTGGAAACTTTTCACGTATCCCATTACCCACAAAACAAATTTTCTCCTCATCGAAAATTTCTAAGAGACTGAGACGACGTTTATTAGCTAGTTCAATATTAATTATCAAGCATATATTCATGCCACAAAGAATTAACAGCTCAACTTTCTTATCGGTGTTAAACTTAAAAACAGGAGACCGTTGACTTTTCAACGAACGAAGTAACTCAATGATTTTATCATCAAGAACGTCTTGGTTTTCGACTAGTATAGTCTTAACACCCAATTTTGAAATTCGATCCACTTCATAAATACCCAATTTTGACGGATATGTCATGGGCATCATTTTGATTATATAGTTTTGTTTGTTTTTGAACAGGAGGCTTGAAAATAGATGACCTAATTGAAGGCAGCTATGTTGCTCTTTATTTTTTTGAACATCAGAATTTTTTTGAAGAGAAAACAGAGCCACGAAACAGGGAACAAGACCACCAGGGGCCAACAAGAAAACGCGCAGCAACAGAAAAAGAAAAAGACAGCCAAAAGCCAAAAGGCAAAACTAACAATCCCCCCAAACAAAAACGTCCCCACCCATATGTTGCTCTTTATATATATGCCAAGGCCATGAAGTGCATTGCATATTTGCATGCATGTGGTCCTATTGGAAACTTAAGGGTTTGCTTATTATTAATGGCATTGGACAGTTATAAAGTTTCATTTCGTTGAGATAATGATAATAAATACTACTTTCAAAAAAATGATAATCATCAATACTTGAAATTGGAATTCAGGAGTGGAATCGGAAGAGTTCAAATTAATTAGAGAACATTTTTGCTCACCCCCATTCAAGGGAGGTAACCATTACCCCCCTCTTGCATGGATGACATGTGTCATAGAGGAGTAAATTTTTATACAATTTTAACCCTCCATAGACACATGTCATGTGTATGGGAGGGGGGTAATGCTTACCCCCCTTGAAATGGGGGTGAGCAAAAATGGACTCAATTAATTATAAATAAGTTGAAATTGGGACTTCCTGTTGGGGATAATCCTCTATTATAAACCCGATGAATGCGGAAACACCGTGCCTAATATACGCCCATAACTCATAGCAAATAATAACGTCAATAAGCAGAAAAATAGATGAGAGAGAATAAAACAATCACAACACAAGATATACGTGGAAAACTCAAAACGGGTAAAAAACCACGGGCCGTCAGGACGACAGAGAAAGTTCCACTATATGATAAATTGTTACAACCATATACTCCAGGATTCTCTCTCACACCTAACCCAAACTCCACTCACAAGATCCTCACCAAGAACCTCAAAATATCCCCTTGGTCTCCTCTAAATATCACCCACGGATCTCTAACTTGATCCACCGATATTTCCTTGGATCCCTCCCCGGATATTCCCTTGGGTCTCCCCGGATCTCACCACATTCTCTGATGTTTACATGGTGTTCTTTTTGCTCCACAGCCTTAAATCTAATAACATAAATATTATGACTATTTATACTAGTTACAGGGAGTTTAAGATAAAAGGAAATCCTACTCCTAAACGTACTAGACTTACTTGTTCCATATAAATACTATTTCCTTTTATGACAAATCTTCTTGTAGGGAGTAAATCCTTTTCCTTAAAGCACAAGAACTTCCAGAAGAATACCTTTTCCTATTCTGCGCAATATTCCCGATCTCAGCAATACATCGTCTCCGCCGTATAGGTTACGGTGTGCACCTCGCTTCCAACACCATGAAACAATTTCTGCTCATGATCGCTCCATGTGCCGCGGCTCAGGCACTTGCCTACGCCGCAGTCCTGCGCAGCGGTACCTACCAGATTACGCTTCTTCAGTTCTTCTTCAATCTTCAATCTTCAATCTCCCTTAAACACCACCATTCAACTTCCAAACGTATCCCACGTCTCCAGGAAGCTCCACATCAGTTGAGTCTCGTTTGGTTCACATTTAATACATTTGAGAATACGAGCCAAAACCTAACAATTCTCCCCTTTGGCTAGAATTCTCAAAACTTGTCCACAGCCACAATTCTCATCACCGAGAATTAACATACCCCACCACAAGGTATAACCACTTAGGAACGAACCATCCTAAGATTTTTCTTTAACACTTTTTTTTTTTTTTTGTTCGTTGTTCCGGCACCATGTCGAAATAACCTGCTGAAATTGTGGTGCAACTCCTCAAGTCAGATTTCCAGGGAGTTCGTCAGCCATCGACATCTTTGTCCACCATACACCTTGCATCACTTTCTGACCAATGCCTTGTGCACAATTATGGACCACTAGTAGCAACATATCCTCTTCCATGGCCAGTGGGGAAAACTGCTAAAAGGATAAACATGTCCTTACATTATCCAACCCTGTGAAAGACCTTCTGTCCTTACATCACATACCTGGTGAAAGACTGCTACTAGAAACTGGGAGTGCTCTGCCGGATAAGCCCCAACACCATACCACAGAGAGATTTTTTTTTTTTTTTTTTTAGTAGTCTTGATAGTCAATCAGCTCCTTGTGTAACCCAGATTGAATCTCCATGATTTGTACCTGTCACCACAAGCCAAACTTCTCCTCCATCAAATTCTTCCTTTCATCAAACCCTAACGAGTTTAAATACCGCCTTCAAGACGCATCTCCTTTGCTAAACCATACTAGGCAACCATGATCATCATTATCCCAATGCCACCAAGTCCTCCATACGATCTCCCGTAAAGACTTGTCACCGCCATCCCCAAACCATATGGCTCTGATACCAATTGTTGGGGATAATCCTCTATTATAAACCCGATGAACGCGGAAACACCGTGCCTAATATACGCCTATAACTCATAGCAAATAATAACGTCAATAAGCAGAAAAATAGATGAGAGAGAATAAAACAATCACAACACAAGATATACGTGGAAAACCCAAAACGGGTAAAAAACCACGGGCCGTTAGGATGACAGAGAAAGTTCCACTATATGATAAATTGTTACAACCATATACTCCAGGATTCTCTCTCACACCTAACCCAAACTCCACTCACAAGATCCTCACCAAGAACCCCACAATATCCCCTAGGTCTCCCCTAAATATCACCCACGGATCTCTAACTTGATCCACCGATATTCCCTTGGATCCCTCCCCGGATATTTCCTTGGGTCTCCCCGGATCTCACCACACTCTCTGATGTTTACATGGTGTTCTTTTTGCTCCACAGCCTTAAATCTAATAACATAAATATTAGGACTATTTATACTAGTTACAGGGAGTTTAAGATAAAAGGAAATCCTACTCCTAAACGTACTGGACTTACTTGTTCCACATAAATACTATTTCCTTTTATGACAAGTCTTCTTGTAGGGAGTAAATCCTTTTCCTTCAAGCACAAGAACTTTCAGAAGAATACCTTTTCCTATTCTGCGCAATATTCCCGATCTCAGCAATACATCGTCTCCACCGTATAGGTTACGGTGTGCACCCCGCTTCCAACACCATGAAACAATTTCTGCTCATGATCGCTCCATGTGCCGCGGCTTAGGCACTTGCCTACGCCGCGGTCCTGCGCAGCGGTACCTAAACACCACCATTCAACTTCCAAACGTATCCCACGTCTCCAGGAAGCTCCACATCAGTTGAGTCTCGTTTGGTTCACATTTAATACATTTGAGAATACGAGCCAAAACCTAACACTTCTGAGTTCTGACTTCAAAATATAACACAATTAATCATGTGCTAAATGCTTGAACCTGATAACTTAAAATGGAAAATGGTTCAATTAATTTTTATATATAATCAATTAGTTGAATAAGTAATAAATTGTATGCCCCCAGAGGTGTAGCTCAACTGTTTGATGGACAAGTTTGAGGTTGAACAAATGATTAAAGGTTTAAAAAAAAAAAATACATGGATTAGATATCTAGATAGATAGATAAATACTGTCAATATATATATATATATAGAATTCGTAATAGATTTTTTATTTATTTTAAATATTACATAAATTCGGGGTTTACCACGACTACGTACTGGATTTTGACTATTATTTTTATTTTATTTTTTTTACAGTATCTATCTAGATTATGTATTTTGGTGTAGGTGTGAGGGGTTTACCAAGATTACATACTGGATTTTCACTATCATTTTTTTTTACGGTATTTATCTATCCACCTATCTAGACCATATATTTAATTTTTTGAAGTTTTGCCATTGGTAGAATTCGAGTCTCTGATTTGGTAGTCATTTGTCCAAGCCCCAAGCCGCTGACTGGATTTTGAATATCATTATTGTGTTAAATGTTATCATAAACTTTATTTGATTCCCTTCTAGCCCTTCAATTAAAATACTACAGTACTTTACTACTCGTCAGTGTATACTACGGTGGGTACTTTTTTTTTTTTATTATTTTTTTTTTTATTGAACAAAACTAATTAACGTGGGTACTAGAAAGGATTAAATTTGCTAAAAATGTACGTAATTAGAAAATCAAATTTATAATTTCTATTCTAATTATTCTATGTTGTTTATTACATTTTAACAATCACACTTTTTTTAATTTTATTTTAACTATAAATTTGATATTGGAGATAAAGTAATACGATTTAAATTTACAACTTCAACAATGGGTGTAAGATGCTTACCATCAATAAACCTCAACATTCACTACCTGAAACTGAGTCCGATTTATGTGACACCACCAGATAGTCCCATTGGCAGGTGGTCGAATGTAATCCGATTAATTTAGAATTTAAAAGATTTAGTGCGTGTTGTTGGATTTAAAAATTGAAACATGGTTTTTTATATTAATATTTTTCTTTGTTATTTATTTATTTTATGAACACCAAAGTTATCTCTAACATTATGGTCAAATATTCACACACACACAGAAAAAGTTTAATCTAATCATAAGTAACCAATAATGATAAAATTGCTTAAGATAATTTTTTTAAGTTTGTAATTATAACAAGAAGGACCAACTAAAAAATCAGGTACAACTTAGGATGTTCTTGTAAACAAGAGAAGAAGAAAAACAGAGAAGTTTCTTTAGGGTGATCAATTCGATACACAAGCAATCAAAAACCTAATCGATACTTGAAGGAGATAGTTTTAAGAACGTCCTAAGTTGTACCAGATTTTCTATTTGGTCTTTCTTGTTAAAATTACATATTAGCTTGACTTCGTTTTCTCAAAACCCATTCGAAGAAAAAGATCTAAAGCAACCAAATAGGGCCAATACTCTCCATTCCTTACTGCACCACTTATTTGAGCATTCCAACAAGCCACATTCTCACATGAAACATCCCAAAACACCCTCAAAGCCTCATCAAACCCACAATTCTTAGTAAACAAATCAATCATACCAGCCCGAACATAACCATTTGAAAAGAATCCATTTTTCATGACGAACCGTAAACCTGCATACCCGACAAGATATCTTGGAATGCTGTACAAGCGAAAGCACACTCCCATACGTGTGAACTCATTGGTTTCAAAACCCAAAGAAACCATCCTATGAAAGAACCACCAAGGATCCTCGAAGAAACACATATTATTGTAACCAGAAACCATAATATTCCAAGAAAGAACATCTGGGTCAGGAATTGTAACAAACAACTTGAGTGCACTCTCCATAGAAGAAGTTTTACAGTACCAATCGAGCAAAGTATTCGCGTAAAAGATGTCGGATCCAAGTAAATCCGATTTGAGCAAATGCGTGTGTATAATTTTTGAGTTTTTGATGATGTAATGTATTGTTTTAGTCAATAGTGTTATCATTGAAGAAATGAAGAGGGTCAAAAGCATCGACATTTCTACAGGTTTGACACTACCAAAGGAAACGAGATGTTGGGTTAGATTATTTTGCTTGATGAGATAATTCATCTGGGTTTCAACTTTCATGTGAAAAGAGAAAAATTTTTACGTCGAATCGTCTTCTTTATGAGTTTATGGCGCGGGAACAAGTTTAGTTTACGTTGGACGGTTTGGAAGACGAACCAGTTGGGTTTTGGGTAACCCGATGTTTCTGACGTGTGTGAGCACGTCATCGTATCTGGCCGACATGGCATATCACGTCAGAGACCTCATGAGTGCATTTTTGCTCACCCCCCTTTCAAGGGGGGTAACCATTACCCCCCTCCCATACACATGACATGTGTCTATGGGAGGGGTAAAATTGTCTAAAAATTTACTGCTCTATGACACATGTCATCCATGCAAGAGGGAGGTAATGGTTACCCCCCTTGAAGGGGGTGAGCAAAAATGTTCTCGAGACGACCACTGGCGTTACGTACCACATCATAAGAATATGGTGACGTGCCCGGGCTCAAAATTAGAATCTGGTAAGTTATTTATGGTTTACTAAGTAAACCCACATATACGGTTTGGGCCCAAAATTAGAAAAAAAAAATATGGGTTCGTTTAAGGCCCCCTTTAAATAAAACCCTATTGGTTCAATTTTTTACTCCTTTGGAATTAAAATCATTATAAAATAATAATAAAAAACAGTGTTTACTAAATAACAAAATATCCATTATTATAAATTTAATTTTTGTATATACATCACAAGATCATGTTCTCCTTCTTCTTCATCATAATATAAACACAAAATAAATACATAATGTTTTTTTTTAAAATGATTTAATTATAAGAAAAATACATTATTACAACAACAATTAACTAAAATATTCACATATTGAGCCAGATATTGATGTTCAAAAAAAAAAAAAAAAATTGAGCCAGAAAATTCCCGAGACATTGGCAGAGTTGAATTATCAAGCCACGATACCCCCCCCCCCCCCCCCCCCCCCCAAAAAAAAAAAAAAAACTACGGGTCATTCAAATTTTGTAGCATCGATTCCTACGACAGGCATTTCAAGTGAAGCCCTCAACTCAGCAATCTTTGTTTCAACCACTGCTTCGTTGTCGATAACACTGACCTTAACTTTAGCACCATGAATTTCAACCTCATATTCACCCATTTTGGACAGATAACGGTGAAATGGTTTCATTCTAATCAATTTAGAGTAAGCTATTATTCTTGTGTGTGTCTATATATGTATATAGGCCAAACCGCCAAATTCTATATCAGACTTTATGATTGAGCTGTTAATTACTATCTCAGAAGCAATGCATGTATCTCAGTAGTCAGTATCTCTGTACCAATCTAATTAAAGCATGGTGGTATCGGAAAAAGGAGAGCCTATACGTTTATCAATATTCATGGTTCAAACTTGAAAGTCACAAATTGAGAAAATGCTTCAATAATTGTGAGTGATAAGTCCAAGAATCAACAATCTACCAAGTGATTATAACTTTGGTTTTGTGTGTACCTAAAACGATTAAACTTCATGGTTACTGAGATAATGCTGAACAACAAAAACTAATTTAATTCATATAATAAAATTAAAACAAGAGAGCATTTCAGCATAAACCAATATCAAAATCCGGATCCACATAAAAACCTAAAATAAATAATACAACCCATTTACTAGTTAATTTGTAGCATCTACCAATTCCAACATCTTGTACCCAATAAAACATGTATAGGCATCATAAATTGTGTACTTGATTTCTTCATCCGAGAATGTACGCCACAGTTTTCCAATCAGGGCATATGACCTCATGCAAATCAGCTTTCTCCACCTCAACTTTCGAGAGGAAGGGAGTCCTATAAAATCAAGGGCAATGTAATGCCGTGGTCTGGAAGGAATTGGTAAGGGTTGTAGTAGGCCTGGTGATTTAACATATTCTGACTGTACTATTGGCAAATAGAGCAGCTAGAAACCCTTGCCACTACATCTTTGTTGAGGGAGTTCTAATAAAAGAACTGTTGTAGTCTTTTAACAGTATCTTTTATATCCGAGTGACCCCACATAGCTGAATTGTGAGCTTCCTTCATTAGCTTGTCTCTCAAGGAACCATTTCTTCCCACAAAAATCTTCCCCGTTGGAATCTTAGAACTTCATTGCCTAGAGTAAATTCAGAATTAGAAGTAGAGCTTACCACTTCTAATTCTGAATTTACTCAACTTCAGCAATGGGATCATGTAGGTAACTTTCTACCACTTCTTGCACCCACCCTGGTTTCAAGAAAAAAAAGATAAGGAATTGACCCAACTACTGTAAGAGAACTAAATTTCTTAGTTTACAACTCTTTTGACTGCAAGATAGATCTACCTACAATTTACTGCAAAATGCATAATATGCTGAACACAAGACTCAACACAAACTGACAAGAGAACAAAATGGAGGTGTTTTACCCAGCCTCCAAGTAATCAGAAGTCTGTCTGTTCCCCAAGCGAAGTATCTGCAAGTGAAAGGAAGGCGATGGGAGAGGAGCCGAGATCATTATTTTGTATAGTGAGTCAAGCTCAATTCCATATCTCACCCAGTTTCATCTTCAAAGGTCAGGGATGAGACCACAGACAGGCGTCTACTCAAGTACGGGATTAGCTCCGCCTCCGCATTAACCAAACTGGAACTACCATGCAATATGACTCAGCAAGCAACTGTAACCACAAACTCCCACCTTCAATAATTCGTGAAATTGCACAAATGGAAAGTAATTTGTTTAATCTCGGCAATGACAATGTATTGAGTACCTTTGCTCAAAAAATGCAAGCTCTCCCCAATACTCTATTCTATGACCGACTCCTAGAATGAAAAAAAGCCTTCATGCAGCACATAACATCCTGAAAAGTCGTACAAACAGGTAATTAGATGATGTCTTCCAGATTTGGAAGCCGAATTATATAGGAATAGATAATATGATGTATAAGGGCAGTGCCATCTAGCTATAGCAAAGCACTGTATGTAATTGGCTGGAGAGCGATACAATTAAATAGCCACATAAGAACCATTAATAACCCAGTAAATGTAGACCGACTAACAGGTAACCAGGCCGTGACTATGCATCACTTGGCTCATTGGAGATTCAAACCTTTTACAGACTGGACAGCATGGATTTCATCCTATTGTTTGATAGAAGCACATGCATTCTAATAATGCTGCCAACGGTATACAAGAATCACAAATAAATTATAATAATTATAATCCTCCAAGAAGAAATAATACTTCTTTTCAAAATAAGGAAAAATAGACATGGCCAAAGAAAAGGCATTTAGACACTGGAAAGCAACTGTGCTTAATGTATAGTGAGGGTGTCCATTAGCGGTACTGCTTAAAAGATCAACCACATTTTTCCCACAGACATTAATAGAAATGTAAACACATTAAAAATATTAACAAAAGCCTTAAAAGACCTAAATGTCGCTTTTATGGACAATGTGGTCCACAATAAAGTTTTTTAAATGTAATTTGTAAACACATCAGTAAAAAAAGCATATATATATATATAATTACAAACAAATTCATCAAAAGAAAACATAAGATAAATCCATTTGATAATTAGAATAAATTAATACAAAGCATGCTTCCTATAAAGGCTTCAGTTCATTTATCAACTGGAATTTGTCAATTATCAAAAAAGAGGTTTTCCTGAAAATTCTATCCAAAATTTTAATTATTGATAAGCATGAGTAGGATTATCTACTGAACCAGAAAAAAGGGTCATTATAGTTATATAACTTATATTAAAATTATTTGAAGTCAATGTTCAATACAAATATCATTTGTAATAAATTAATGCAGAGCATCCTTCCTATAAAGGCTTCAAGACATTTATCGGCAGGAATATGTCTATTATTGAAAGAGAGGTTTTCCTGAAAATTAGAATTTACTCAACAAGTAATAAGGGTCATGAATCATGATAGTTATATAAATATAATTTAAAGTAAACGTTCAATACAAAAATCATTTGCAATCAACTTTAAGATAATGAGAAAGTGATGACCGATGGATTTTGTAGATTAAAAAAATTCTAGCAATCAACAGTTTCTTCAACCTACACTACACCCATTGAAATGTAGAAATAGTATTCATATACTGAAATATGTAGGATTGGACTCAAAAATTCATTTCACCAACTTATGAACTCCTACTAGCGATCTTCATTCTGCGGTTCCAATAGTAAAAACCAAAATAGTAAAGCAATAAAGAAAGAGGAGACTACTTACTTAAACTATAGTGACATTGTAACTGCTGCAGAGCTGAAGCAGGGCTTCTCGATTTGCTAACTCAAGATTTTCATTGATAATTTGAGGGAACCTCCCAGGGGAAGTGGCTGAAATCCTTGCCAACGATGCTACTAAGTATTCCTTTGGATCCTTTATGTCCTTTAGAGGATCCTCTTCTTTCTTTCCAGCATTGTAAAGATTGATGAATGTCGCTGTATAACCCACATTTTCTGCAATATCTGGCATTTCTGGTTCTTCCTCAACTCTATCCTCCTCCGGCCTCGAAAAGGGGGTCACAATGCTGTCCAGCATCTTCCCCCAGACTCCAACAGCAGAAGGATCCAAAAGAACTGGAGATTCACAGATAAGTATGGTTGAAGCAACAGCAGTCAACTTAAATTCAATGGCTCCAGTGATCAGCTTGAGATTTGGTATCCAGAACTGCTCCACAATTGTTCTGAATATCATAGGCTGAATAGTATTCATTGTATCCACAAGGGCTGCAGGACCATGCTTGACCAGGAAAAGTGACATAAAAATGACAAGGGACTTGACAAACTTTACTGTACGGTTATTTTGGAGGCGTACAAATAAGGCATTCCAGATGTGAGTCATGTATGGATCAATGACACCATATTCAAGATTATCAATGACAGTGTTGAGAACATAGAAACCATGCTCATCAGAGCTAGGGGATGAAACAAGCATATTGAATATCCCAAGCACCCGGGCCAGACGGCCTTCTTGGCTGATCTCATGTGGTACCTTCTGAAGGAAGGCTTGAAGCAGACGCACAAGGGCTGGAACATTTGAAGATCTCTTCCATGCTTCAGGAATCAAAAGAAGTTTGAAAATCTCCATATAGTTTGGGGCAATGGGCGGCCTATTCAACTCAACAAGTTGAGCCAACAGCTGGAATGCGTATGGTAAGAACTCGGTCACGTCATTTTGCAAAATCATCTGGAGGCAAAGGAGAAGGCTTTCCTCCAAAGGTGATATTAGAGAGGGATCCCTCTGGCATGCCCGCCTGACTAGAACAGCTACCGACTCAAAGAGGTAGTGGTTAAAAATTGGATTTTTTGGATTTTTGCAAACCTCATTCAGAATAGAGGTCAAGCCGGAGATGCAAGGTCCAGCAACCTCAGTGGAAATCTCTGCAACCCCAAGAATCCGCATTATACACTTCATTAAGTATTGATTCTCCTTGGACTCCGGAAATTTCATGGCATTGAAAAGGTTAGTCATCAGAACAGGGAGGTATGGAGTTATACCTGCTGAATCATATCTAGCTCTTCCCCCCTCATCCTTGACCAATAAGAGTTTTTCTAAACAACTTGCAGCATAAGAATGAACCACATTTGATTCTGCACCAAGGAACCGAAACAAATCTGGAAACAATTGAAATGCCAGGGGCTTTGGAATCTGACTCCCAAACATTGTAAAGAACTTAAGTGCACCTGCTTTGAGCATCGGAAATGCATTTACATCCTGACCTTGCAACTCTGGAACAATAACTGACTTAAAGAAGCTTTGAACATCAACAACATCAGAGGAAACAGAAGTGCCCCGGGCCTTCTTTGTTGCAAGCGAGACAACTAAATATATGGCACAATCCTTATCCTTCCAATTGCAAACAGGGTATGCAGCAAATGAGCTCAACAAATTCTGTATCTGGACGGAAACTATTTCTGTTACCTTCTGCTTATAATTTGTTGCAATTCCTTTAAGAAGTTCACAGGCAATCCTTCTCCTGGTATCAACATCACTACCCTCCATATCCCCCCTGATAAACTCAACATAATTCATCTCAAAAAGCTCCTCATCTTCGTCTCTCAACCTCACATTTGGAATCACGATACTCTGACAAATCTGTGGTATCACTCCTTCACCCGAAAACAAAGTATAGTGAACGCTTGTACTCACTGTAGTCAAAAACTTAATTGCTGTAACAGCTAATCTATCACGAGCTGAAGACTGTGAAACATTCCCAAGTAAAGTCCACACAGCAAGTGCAAAATCATTCAAGTATCCCTGAAACTCCTCCTCACACACTTCCATATAGAGACTAATATTCTCACAAACTGCTGCCTTAAGCTCGTCAACCACCCTGAGTCCATCACTACTGCTCTCAAGTGCAGGATAAATTGTTGTTAGATATTTCTTAAACTCACCCATCCACTCTTTCATATGATCCTCAAAAAACTCAGGCAAATCTTGATAGTTTAACGAATAAAATATCCTACAACACAATCTCTGTGACTCAAATAACCGCTTGAGAGTCACTGCAGACCCACCAGAACTCACAGTTGAATCAATTAATGCAGCAGTTTTGAGAAAAATCACCAACAGTGGAACGCAAAAATTATCGAGACAATATTTTAAATCGAGTAAAAGATCATTTGTTTTGCACTGGTAACGGAATTTCTTAAAAATAGAGTTGGCAGTTCCAAGAATACCGTTGATGGAAGCGTAGTTGTTTGACTGGGACACTATTCGGAGTTTGGAGACGAGTTCGGGCAGTAGAGTGGGCCACGATTTTTGGAAATCGTTTTTGACAATGACGGCTAGGGCTTCGTTGAGCTGGCTCTGGATTCGCGGCGTTGAGGATGCGAGCATGCGAGTCACCATTAGGTCTTTGATTTGCTCCTTCTCAGGGTCGAGGATTGGAGCGAGAGTGGTGCCGGAGTTATAATCGGAGGACGGAGCCCAGCGGTAGCGGAGGTGGTTTTTAAAGTTGACAGCAGCGGCGTGGCGAATCTGATCGTCGACCCTGTGTTCGGCTACAAGACGAAGAACCACGAGGCCGTAGTTAGGGATGTCCGCAGCGTCAGCCAAAGATTTCTCGGCAGCGCGGCGCGGCTCTGGGGCCGGAGATAGCGTGTGGAAGAAGCATTGCGAGAGGTTTCCGAGGGTTTCTGGATTCCACTCCATTTTGATGGTAGATGTGCTAGGGTTTGTGAATGTATAATGTTAGGGTTTTTCAACAACTAAAGTTCGAAACTAACTAGCGATCTTGAAAGGGAGATGTTTAATGGAGACTGAAAATCTGGAAAGTGATTGAAAATTTTGGTTAGAGGGAAAATTGAAAATAGGGGGGTTTTAAAGAGAGTTAGTGTTGAGGATCTACCGTTTATAGACGGAATAGTAACCTAGAAAGACACGTGCCTTTTGTCAATAAATTAGAAAATCCAAATAATTAATAATAGCTATAAAATAAATGGGTTGTGTTAACACCATCAAAAATAAATAAATAAAATACTAGGAAAAAAAAAGACTATAAGAATATGGATGATTTTAATAATATTAATAGGGGTACTCATAAATTCAAATTTTAACAATATCTAAATAAATTTTATTTTAGAATTTATTAAATTGTTCTTTTTTAATTGTCTTTGAAACATTAGTACTATATTGTTATATATGATTTGTATTCCCATGATTACCAAACGGGATTTAACCATTGAGGAAACTTCCAGGAGAGTAGACGTGTGAAATGTTTGGAAGTCGAAAGTCTTGTTTAAGGGAGGCTTTAATGAAGTGGTGTGTGAAAACAGGAAATCTTCAACGGAAAAGGAAACAGAATAGGAAAAGAGTTTGTCTTCGTGCAGAATAGGAAAGTCTTGTGCGTAAAGGAAATAGACTTTGAGTGGAACAGGAAGTCTTAGGCGTGAAGAAAAGGGTTTCCTTGTGGGTCTTAAACTCTCAAGTGCTCTAGTATAAATAGATTGTAATTCTGTTATTGGTGTGCCTTGGAGCCAAATTGTAGAGCAAAGATTTAGGCATTGGTTATAATATTGGATTACTTTTCTTATCATCCGGATTTATACAAACCCCATGATATAAGCCTTATGTAAAAACAGCCATTGGATCAAAATCCAAAACTATGACGTATTTTTGTAATGTTATGAGATAAAAATAAGTGATGATCTAGGAGAAAAAATACATAACAGCCATTGAATTTTGTACGAAGATAAGGCTTACATAAGGGGTTTACCATGTATATGTGTATACATGTAGTGGGCATGCATGCAGTGCGGCCCTGGGCTTGTGCAAGAAGTGCAAATTGTTTTATTTTTTTACACACAAATTAATTTTTTAGATTAGAATATGATTTTAGGCCCAAGAAGTTTATGTTTTAAAAAATAGGCCCAAAACTATTTCGTATTAGTTATTAAATTAGATTTTAGCTTTTAAACCCACAAGTTTGTGTTTTAAATAGAGGGGTCCGAAATATTTTTAAAAATAGGCTCAATAATAATAAAACAATATTTTTCACCATGACGGCTTGACCCCTAAAATGTTAGGGTCGGCCCTGCATGCATGGTACGAAGAGTATTGAAAATTTGAAAACTCAAGGGTTTGTTTATTGATGGCATTGGAAAATTAAAAGGTTTTTCTCTTCAATGAGATAATGTTTTTTACAATTAATAAATAGAGTCAATTAATCTGAAAGAGTGTTAATGTTAATCAATACTAGTAAATACTATTAAAAAGACCATTTGAATGATGGAATCGAAGGACTCAAAATTAGTTTAGTTAATTAGTCGTGAGCAATGGATTTTTATTTTATTTTTTTTTTAAAGGGAAAACAGCAAAAACAAAAACAAACTACAGACACCCATGGCACCCATCGCTCTCAGCCAAGATAAACTTTCTAGTAATATTTTTTAAAAAAATGGTTGGAGATTAAGCAATATTTTTTTAAAAAATATTTTTTTTATTAAAAAAAAAAGACGGTTGTAGATTAAATTTTTTTTTTTTTTTAAATTTGCCAGATTTTTTTATATATATTTTCTATTGATTACTTCTATTTACAAAATTAAAATAGGTGGTCATTACCCTAATTGAATGACCAAATGAGTGACCATTGAGGTAATTTTCTCTACTAATGCCCATTCTTGAGTCTTGACACACTGTTTGCCTATAATTGCAATTTTGAAACGAATTTCCAAACTAATGGCCATTATGATAGTACTCGATCTAATGTGTGGCCACCAGGTAATTATTCCAATATCTGACACCATTTCCAGGTACAGTAGTGAGTAGTACGTGGAAGTTATATAAATTCTTGTTTAAGTTAAAATTTGTGGAAAAAATTAATGATCATGAGCCTATTGCTTGAACATGATTAATTACAAGTTACAATGCGGGTTGATAATTCAATTCAAATGCTCAATAAAAACTAAGTACACGGTAAAAACTAAGATGTCCTGAATTTTGATCAATTTTTTTTATATAGTGGTTATAGGGGCGGCAACTCGAATTAATAAATATATACTTAAATAAAATTGTAACCATCCGTACAAAAAAATATTTTGTACTCTGAATTGAAGAAAAAAATGATTTTATATTAAAGAAATGCAAAGCAGTTCAACATAAATAAATTCAAAAATTCAAGTGATAATTAAAAACAAGAGCGACTTTCAACTTAGAAGATAGATCAGTATCACATAAAAACCTAAAAATATCAAACCCTTTAACTAGTTATTTAGATTAAAGCAATGCGAAGAACTTCAACAGAAATAAATTCACAATTTCATAAGATAAAGAGAGACTTTCAACTTAGATCAATATCACATAAAAACCTTAAAAACAAACAAACAAACAAACCATTTAACAAGTTATTTAGTAATCATTCCTAACAACTTGTCCCCAATGAAACAACACCAATATATTTCATGAATTGCATTCTTGATTTCTTCATTGGTGAATGCCACGGCTTTCCAATTAGGGCATATGATCTCAGGCAAATTATCCTCCTTCACCTTAACTTTCGAGTCTGGCAATGGGTTGGAGCTAGGTGAATCAGTACTAGCCACTGTACTATTAATTCTAACTTCTTTATCCAACTCTGTTAATCCACATTTACAAAGATTAGACTTCCTCAGAACCCTAGCAGCCAATTCACCCACTTCAACAATATTAACCAACGATATAGACTGTTTAACATCACATTCGTTGTATTTCCGAAGCACCTTTTTTAAAGTTAAATTTTGAACTTTGTCACGTAGTCCAATACCCACAAAACAAATAGCCTTATAATCAAAAAACCTAATGAGATTATCTGGAAATAAGACCAATTTAGCCAGTTGAATCATCAAACAAGAATTCATACCACAAAGAATTAACAGTTCCTAAGTCTTATTAGTATGTACCTTGACATCTACCCCGACAACAGGAGAAGGCTGAGATTGTATGGAAGACTTAAACTCGGATAATTTAGCATCAAGAACATCCTTATCGTCGATTACACTAACCTTGACTTTAACACCTTTCATTTCCACTTCATATACACCCAATTTTGAAAGATATTTAAAGGGTATCATCCTGAATTGAATCCAAGTACACACTTGAATGTCAAAGCTATCAGCACCGTTCTATATGTAGTGCATGCAAAACTAAAGGGTTTTGTTTATTAATGGCGTTGGATAGTTAAAAAGTTTTTATCTCTTCAATAAGATAATGATAATATATACTAGCTGGTACTGTAATTAGTATTAATTAATAATACCAATCTTTAATTAGTAGGGAGTGGAATCCAAAGAGTCCAAATTAATTAAGTTGAAATTGGGACTTCCCACAACCCAATATGCCTTATATAACACTGGATTTTAGCCATTGAATATCATGTATTGATTTGTTGTGTTATCACAAACTTTGTTTAATTTTCCTCCAGCCCTTTTTCTTATATAATATTCTTCTAGCACTTAAAAGTTAAATATTTTACCCTTAATCAGTATAGTAATGCTGACAATTAAGATGAGTTAGTCTAGTGGTTTGTTTCTCACACATATACCATGAGATTGTGGGTTTGAGTCTATCCCCTACCCCCAAATTCTGAAATTATTATAATTTTTTTTTTTTTTTTTTTTTTAAAAAAAGAAGCTATACATACTGCTAGATTGAATTAGAAGTATATTAAGGTTGGTACTAAAATTAGTGTATATCTGAATTAAAAATCTACTATTAATCGTTCAAATTATGAGTACCGGGCTAAAAGTCTAAAACCAAACTAAATAATTAAGAATTGAAACCGAGCATATATCGGTCCCGATCTGGTCAACGCATCCTTATATAACTTTATCAGGATATTGAATGTGAGCCACTAGTTTTGACAAGTGCATACACACTTGAGTCAAAGTATATAAAACGAGTGACTCACATTCAATATCCTTACAAAGTTATATCAGGATGCACCGACTTGAACATTTTTCCATATATATATATATATATTTGTGTGTTCTTGCCCTGTCTGTCAGGTATCCTGTTTTGGTCAAGTCCTGTTTTGTTGTTGCTTGTATGCTTCTTTGCATTGGCTTTTGCTTGGTGTGGTTGTTGTCCTCCTTTTATAAAATCGCGCATTTAAAATAAAAATAATATATATATATATATATAACAAAAAAGACTTTATAATATCAAATTCCAAATCAAGAAGACATGAACCCCACTGTCTATATATATTGTAAACAGTTTGAAAACAAATTACAAGTGCTAGATTTTAAATTTTTTTTTTTTTTTTTTTTGATCGACAACAATTACAAGTGCTTGATTAAGAATCGGAGCATATGCTCAATAAATTTTATAACATTTTTAAGCTTCACCAATTGCCCACTCGATTTGCACCCAATTTTTCAATGATAGATACTGTCACTCAAGAGCTTGTGAATTTTTAAATTCAAACTCGATCTACTCAGTTAAAATATATCATTTCCCACAAAACAACACTTTCTTCAGCAAAAAAAATCTTGAGACATTCAGGAAATGATCGAAGATAGTTGATCAATAGTTTAGGTTTTTTCCTCTGGTTCTGGTCTATGTGGAACTTAACATCGACACCAACAACAGACTTTTGTAATAGAGCCCATAATTCAGATATATATATATTGTAGAAGTTGCTAGGTTTTGGTGAAATATTTGCACACCTTTTTCATTGAATTATGAACAATATATACAACCAATCAAAGAGTCCTACTTGACTAAGCTATCCTACAGAGAAAGAATATTTCCTGTACTAGGAAAGCAATTTAAAAGAGGAAACCTACTTAAATAATAATTACAGAGATTTAGATTAATTGAAATACATGTCCGAGTTGGGCGACGGGCGCCAGCCCGAGTTGGTGGAGGACGGAGGACGCCAGTTTGGGTTCTGTGGACGCCAATGGTTGGTTGAGCGGTGGGTTGGATTTGCTGAGACTGGAAAAGAATTGGCATCTTTCTTATGGCACATGACTGTTGCTTCGAATGTTAGGAGCTTCTCATGAAGTTCATCGAAGGTGATGGGAGTATCACGAGCTTGAACAGCGCGAACGAGTTCCTTGTAATCATCATCAAGCTCATCAAGAATTTTTTCTGTGAGATCCTCATCGTCCATTGGTGCTCCCAACAGAGCAAGTTCATCTGCACGGGCTTTGACAGAGTGAAGAAAATCAGTGATAGATTGTGTACCTTTTGTGGAATTTTTGAGAAGAGTTTTGACTTGCTTGATGCGGCCGCGAGAAGGCTTGGCGTATGTATTAGCAAGTATGTTCCAAGCATCCATTGACGTCTTTGCACGGGCAACAAAAGAGATGATTGTGGGTGAAAGAGAGCCAATGATGGCATTGAGAATGAGCTGATCTTGACGGAACCAGATGTTGTAAGCGGGATTGGGAGAGGTCACTGTATCCACGGTGCGTGTGGCTGGAGGACAAGGTTTGGAGCCGTCTATGTATCCAACTAGATCGTATCCGTGGAAAAGAGTTTGAAACTGGAGTTTCCAGGACATGTAATTGGTGGTGGTGAGTTTGAGCGGGGCCTGAGCAGCGATGTTGATGGTGATTAGATGAAACTCATTCGATCGGAGAGACGTAGAGCTGATAGGAATGACATTGATGATGGACTGTTCGGCCAAAGAAGCAGCAGCAGTAAAGGTGGGACCTGATTCGGCTGGCACAGGAGCAGCAATGGAGGAGGGTGTTGGTTCTGTGGTCATGGCTGTGAGGAAGTAGTGTTTGCGTAATTGAGGAAAGTTGCAGCAGAAAAAATTATTGGAGGAAGAAGATCGGCTGCTCTGATACCATGTAGAAGTTGCTAGGTTTTGGTGAAATATTTGCACACCTTTTTCATTGAATTATGAACAATATATACAACCAATCAAAGAGTCCTACTTGACTAAGCTATCCTACAGAGAAAGAATATTTCCTGTACTAGGAAAGCAATTTAAAAGAGGAAACCTACTTAAATAATAATTACAGAGATTTAGATTAACTGAAATACATGTCTTCTAACATATATATCTATCAATCAAGGAAGCATCATCGATCAAGCTAGCCTTAACTATAGTTCCTCTAATTCGAAATTCGTATAAACCCATTTTTGATAGTATGCGAATTGGTATCATCGCTTTAATTTCTTCTTTTTGTTTTTTCTACTTGAGAACTTTAATGCTTCTCTTAATAGAGTGCATGGAGAAAATCTTCAATGGGACGGTCATGCTAGCCTTAACTATAGCTCCTCTAATTCGAAATTCGTATAAAGCCATTTTCGATAGTATGCGAATGGGTATCATCGCTTTAATTTCTTCTTTTTGTTTTTTCTACTTGAGAACTTTAATGCTTCTCTTAATAGAGTGCATGGAGAAAATCTTCAATGGGACGGTCATGCTAGCCTTAACTATAGCTCCTCTAATTCGAAATTCGTATAAAGCCATTTTCGATAGTATGCGAATGGGTATCATCGCTTTAATTTCTTCTTTTTGTTTTTTCTACTTGAGAACTTTAATGCTTCTCTTAATAGAGTGCATGGAGAAAATCTTCAATGGGACAGTCTCATTGCCGCTTGATGAGACCGTCTCAATGAGATTGCACTATTTATCTTGAAAACATAAATATATATTATTAAACTATAATTTGGTGTAATTTTATTGGACGGTCTCATCAAGTGGCAATGAGACCGTCCCATCGAAGATTTTCTCGATTGCATGAACTTGCTCATCTAAGATTGTTAATTGTGTTGAAAAATGGAAAACCCAAAAGATCGCTTTGAATATGAGATAACATTAATCGAGATAACATTAACATTAATAACGCAAATTACAGCCCATCAGGTTACATGACCTTTTACGTCATTGGATTTTTAAATTGGGCTAATATAATTATTGGGCCAAAAGTGTAAAACATATGTGGCCCAATAGTGGTTGATGAATTGTGGGGTAGGCTTTTGTTATAAATAGAAACTAAATAAACTCCACTTTGGTTTCAAGAAGCCAATTCCTCGAAATCTTTTGTATTTTTTTGAGCAATACATCTTCAAACTAAATAAAATAAAATTTAATACATTTTGATTTTTTTCTTTTTAAATAAAACATAATACACAATTAAACAAACAGATATTTTTTAATTTTTTTTTTTAAAGCAATACAATTTTTTGAACCACTTCAATTACTTTTTGTTTTCCATTCCAAGATTTTCAAAAAGAAATAAAAGAGACAATATGAGGTTAGCTTAGTGGTTATAGGTTCGAGTCATATCGCCTTCCCTAATCCCGAAAGATAATAATAATTTCAAAATAAATAAATAAATAAATAAAATGGTTTAATAAGAGATGCATAAAGAATGAAATATTTGACTATTCATTTAAACAATAACTAAATTTAAATGTGATGCGATTGACATTAGATGATTATTTTATATTTTTTTTGAAATATTACATTAATTCGGGATCTATATATCATGGCATATCCTACAATTTTTTTTTTAAAAATAAAAAATTAAAGCTTATTTAGATAGAAGTGTCTTACGTTATCACAATAGAATGACAATTTAATCTATACTTTCCGCAACTTTAAAAAAACAATTACAAGTTTTTACAACACGAAACTTCTTACTGTTTGGAAATTTATTCCAAAATATATTATGATTTAAGAGTACTCAATTTTGCTTGTTAATTTTGATATTGATTGTTAATTGAACCAATCACTACAACATTATTGATATCTAGAGGCTAACTTGATATTTGTGTTAAGAAAGGATGATGTTATGATCACATTTAAAAAAATAATAATAAATATTTTTTTTAGTTTTAAACTTTAAATTAGGTGAGATAACTTTTCAAAAAAAAATAATAAATAATAATAATAAATAAATAAATTAGGTGAGATAAGTAAGGCTTGCTTTGAATAATAATTTCTGTCTTTGACTTACTCTTCTAGTCTTCTCTACTGTGTGAAGAAACCCATCTCAAAATTTGTTGCTTCCGAATTGCCCTGTTCTGTTCTGTTCTGTTTTTCCTTTGATTCGTCATTTCCAGAGCCGGCCCTGGGCCAGGGCTCCAGGGGCGCAGGCCCGGGGCCCATAATATTGAGGGCCTTTTAATACATGTAATGAGGGCCTGTGATAACTTCAATTGTTTAAAAAGGGCCTCTGATAAAACCCAAACATTAATAAAGCCCAAAATGAATAAAAACCACCAGACTATTCTATAAAACCCAAATATTAATAAAGTCCAAATATGGATAAAAAGCACCAGTTTAAAAAAAAAATCAATTTTTACACGTGAAGACAAAAAGAAACTTTAGGACAAAAAAACAACTACTTCATTTTTTTATTACTTTTCTGTAATCATTACATGTCTTCTTTTTTATTATTTAATCTTTTTTTTTTTCTGACTTCACACGTCTCCCTCTTAGTCTCCTACAGACTACAGTCCTACTTCTCTGTCTCTATCAGACTATCACTCTCTCACCGACTCAACTCTCTCAACTATCAGATAAATTCTTCTCTCCTTCTCTCTTTTTACATTCTCTCAATTTCTCAGATCTCACACTCTCAATAATCAATATCAGTGATCAGTCTCTCACAGTCACATTCTCACTCCCCAACCCCAGCCGGCCAGCCCCTAGGTAACTACGTTTTTGTTTGTAATTTTTATTTTAATGTTCTATTGTTCCATTTATAATTAAATGTTAATTTTAATCTTCACATTCTATATTTCTATTTCTTTTTTTTTTCTTTTTTTATTTCAAAGTCCATGATTTATTGAGTTAGTTTACTATTTTGATTAAAAATATTTGTTGTTTGGTTTTTAGGAAATTTTCAAACGAATCAAACAATCTCAAAAGTAGCATTATTTTTGATTTGGAAACAAAATATAAAGAAATGAAGAATGAATACACATATCTGATAACCAAATCAATATTTATTAAGTATATTTTAATTAAAAATATTTGTTGTTGCTTGGTGTTCAAGTTTCTCTTTTTTCTTTGCTGTTGCTTGGTGCATTCGTGTGTTTTTCTCTGTATTTATGTTTTTCTTTGTATCTGTTCAGATTCACTTTTTATTTAGTTGTTTGTTAACTATTGTTTTATATTATATTTTTCAGCAAAAAAAATCAATCTTGTGGTATAGGCAATTAGGCATAGCTGGGCTGCTAGACTGGTGGACTTGCTGAATCCAGTTGCTTGAAGCCTTGAATGCTTGACAGGTTTTATTGTTCTACTTCAGACTTCCGGTGTTTCACTGTGATAGTGTGATTGTTAGGTTGTTTGTCATTTTAGTTAATAGTTATCACTTATTAGTGCTTTATTGACTATTGTTAATTTGTTATTTTAGTTATTAGTAACATGTTTCCTAAAAAACAACCATCTGGATTTGAAAAAAGAAAAAAAAAAACAAAGATTAGAACAATTGGCTCAGTCTCAAAAGGGAGCTTTAGAAAAATTCCTTACTAAAAATGTAGAGTCGGGTTGTTCACTTGAATCACAAAACCCTACTCCGCATTTGACATGTCAACTCAATGATCATGATGGGAATGATATTAATGATAATATCAATTTGGGAAATAAAAATGAAAATGATGAAAATCAACTCAATGATCATAATGTGTTTCACATGAATGATAATGAACATTTGGGCAATGAAATAGAACAACCAACTCCTCATTTGGATATTTATGATCCTAGAATTTGGGCAAACCTTGATAATAAAACGATAGATATATTAGTGGAAAAAGGTCCTATTAGAGAACCTAATCTCATCTTTCCTTTAGATGGTAAATCTAGGCATTTTTCATATTCATATTATACTAGAAAATTACCTAATGGAGAGATTCAAGATAGGAAATGGTTAGTGTATTCAAAGCATGTAGACAAAGTATTTTGTTTTTGTTGTAAGTTGTTTAAGTCAATGTATATGAAGAGTCTTTTAGCACATGAAGGATTTGATGATTGGAAGCATGTTAGTGAGAGGCTTAGAGAACATGAGAATAGTATTGAACATATCACTAATATGAGCACTTGGATTGATTTACAGATAAGATTAAAAAAGAATGAAACAATTGATCAAAATTTACAAGAGCAAATTACAAAAGAGAAAAATCGTTGGAAAGATGTTCTTGTAAGAATCATCTCTGTTGTGAAATATCTTGCTAAGCATAATTTGGCTTTTCGTGGAACCAATGAGAGAATTTACGAAGATAATAATGGTAATTTTTTAGGTTTAATTGAAATGTTAGCAGAGTTTGATCCAGTGATGCAAGAGCATATTCGGCGCATTAATCATAATGAGATTCATTATCACTATCTTGGTCATAAAATTCAAAATGAGTTGATTTCTAGATTAGCCTCTAACATCAAAAGTGCAATCATCAAGAAAATCAAAGAGGCAAAATATTTTTCAGTGATACTTGATTGTACTCCCGATATAAGTCACCAAGAACAAATGACTTTGATAATTCGATGTGTAGATATGTCCACTAGTACCATAAAAGTAGAAGAGTACTTCTTACAGTTTTTAAAAGTGGATGATACATCTGGGTTGGGGCTTTTTAATGAATTACAAGTTGTACTAAATTCTCTTGGTCTTAATATTAATGATGTGAGGGGACAAGGTTATGATAATGGATCTAACATGAAAGGGAAACACCAAGGTTTGCAAAAAAGATTACTTGAAATAAATCCTAGAGCGTTGTATATGTCATGTGCTTCTCATAGTCTTAATCTAATTGTATGTGATATGGCTAACTCTTGTGTTAAAGCGGTATCTTTTTTCGGAGTTGTTCAACGAATATATTCATTATTTTCTAGTTCTACAAAAAGATGGAAAATTTTTCAAGATTATGTCGATGGCTTAACTCTCAAAACCTTATCCACAACACGTTGGGAAAGTCGTATTAATAGTGTTAAAGCTATAAGATATCAATCTCCCAAAATAAAAGAAGCTTTGTTAGTATTATTTGAAAGTAGTGATGATGCCAAAACAAAAAGTGAAGCTGAAAGTTTAGTAAATGCACTTGAAAATTTTGAGTTTTTAGTTGGCATGATTATTTGGCATGATATATTGTTTAATATAAACATGGTTAGCAAAATGTTGCAATCTAAAGATATGTGTATTGATGTTGCTGTAGAACATTTGAAGGGGGTCATTTCTTTTTTTGAAAATTACAGAGAAAATGGGTTTACATTTGCCTTAATTTCTGCCAAAAGTATTGCATCTGATATGGAAATTGAACCAATTTTTGTTGAAAAACGTCAAATCCGTAGAAAGAAACAATTTGATGAGAATGCACATGAGGATATAACACTATCAACTGAAGAATCTTTTAGAGTGAATTATTTTATTGTTGTAGTTGATATTGCTATTGCTTCCTTAAAAAGTAGATTTGAACAATTGCAAATATTTGAAGGTATTTTTGGGTTTTTATATGATTCGAAGAAGTTACTTTCGTTAGATGATAATAAATTGAAAGAATGTTGTATAAATCTTGAATGTGC
The DNA here is from genome assembly GCA_954870605.1 of Acer campestre. Lineage (NCBI taxonomy): Eukaryota > Viridiplantae > Streptophyta > Magnoliopsida > Sapindales > Sapindaceae > Acer > Acer campestre. Next base: position 5,227,299 of record OX940801.1, read on the forward strand.
TCTAAAACATGATACATTTTTTGATGTTGATTCAAATGATTTATTTTCTGAATTGAGAGTGTTACAAGTTGTTTTACCAAAAGAAAAAAAGACTGCCATTGAAATCCTAGAGTTTGTAAAAGTTTCGGATTGTTACCCAAACGTATCAATTGCTTATAGAATATTGTTGACTATACCTGTAACTGTGGCATCTGCAGAAAGAAGTTTTTCTAAATTAAAAATGTTGAAATCTTATTTGCGATCAACTATGTCACAAGAAAGGTTAAATGGGTTGGCAATCTTGTGTATTGAAAAGGAAATGTTAGAAAAGATTGAATTTGAAAATGTTATTAATGAATTTGCTTCTCAAAATGCGAGAAGAAGACATTTCCAGTGATGTTTTGATATTTTTTTACCTTATTGTGATTTCATTTTTATCTTTAATGAAATTATCATTTTTTAGGTTAAATATATAAAAATAGGTTATACTGAAAAAATTATGAATATGCATATGGGGCCCATTTTTTAAATATCCGCCCTGGGCCCCAAAAATGTCAGGACCGGCTCTGGTCATTTCATTAAGCAAACCCTAACATCTCAGTATATCACCAAACACAATCACATCAGAGACCCAACCTTCCACCTACATCTCTACCATCACTGACGCTGCCACCTCCGCCTCCTCCACCGGCACCAGCCTCCTTCGCCGACACGGTATCCTCCACTGGCCTTGCCTCCTTCACATGACACAGTAAGATAATTAGTGGGTTTTTGTGGATTTGATGTATTGTTGTTTGTTGAAGTGTTTGGTTTGGTTTGGATGGATTTGAAGTCTTTAAGGGTGTTTGTGCAGAATTCTCTTGTATCGTTCCCTGCAATTTTTGCTGCTCAAATCAATTCTTGCTATTCTTCTCTATGGGCAATTTACAATCAACTCCCTCTACTTCCACCACAACAACCTTCCAGAAAAAATACGATGTCTTTCTCAATTTTAGAGGTGAAGACACCCGCAATTGTTTTACTTGTCATCTTTACGAAGCTTTGCACAAAAAAATTGAAACCTTCATCGACGACGGACTCGAAAAAGGGGATGGCATTTGGCCAACTCTTAAAGGAGCAATTGAACAATCAAAGATTTCAGTGGTTATTTTCTCGGAAGACTATGCTTCTTCCAAATGGTGTTTACGTGAACTTGTAGAGTGATAAGGTTTAATTTGGGATTGAACTGAGAAACAAAGAAGTGAGTTGAGAAGAGAATGAAGAAGTCAGAACAGAGGAAGAAAAACAGAAGAATAACGAGAGTAGTTGGAGGATATTTTGTTTAATATTCATTGATTCCTTTTATTGAATTCAAATGCCAATATATAGCCTACAATACGTGATAAAAAAGAATGCAAAATAATAGGAGGATTACATGGAGCACTTCCTGGTTACTAACGTCCACTTACTAACAACTTGACTCAATCAACACCAAAATAAAACAACTCAACAACAAACTAAATCAGATAACACACTTCTCTGTCATGCATCACGTGCAACCCATGCATGATGAAACATGATCATATCATTCCATCCCCCTAAAGATCATCCTTGTCCGCAAGGATGAAATTGGGCCGATTTGACAATGTGGCTGTCGTTGGGTGCGGACTCGAGATCCATTTCTAAGTATTCGGCGTTGTCTCCTGTCAGCATATCCTCTATCATAAATAATTGCGGCCGAGAACAGCGGTGTCCCGGTCTGAATTTTTCATCACAATAAAAGCAAAGCCCTTTCTCACGCCGTTCTTGAGCCTCTTGACCGATGATCCGGCGTATGGGAGCTTGGGAATGTCCTGCAACCTGGTTAGTGTGCTGTGGCGGAGGAGGTCCTAGGAATGAACTTGCAACTTGATTGGCTTGCTGCGAAGGTGAGGGTCCAAGAAGTCCCACCGTGGAACTCGGAGCTGGTCGGTTTTGGCTCACAGAAACTGCTTGCTGAAATGGAATCGGTGGCCTTCTTTGGAGCTGATTTCGTTCCTCAATAAGATGTGCCACACTAATGGCGTTTGACAGCGTTCTGGGCTGCTTAACACGCACATCTAACCTTATCTCGTCCTTCAAACCTGAAATGAATGAACCTACTAAAAATTTTTCAGGAAGATCATCTACCTTGTGGGAGAGTCTTTCGAATGCCTCCTGGTACGCGTTAACGGATGTTGTTTGCTTAAGTCGTGACAAAGCTTCGGACGGATCATCATAGTCCGTTGGACCAAACCGATTGAGGACTGCCTTGGTAAATTCATCCCAGTGTAATGGACCTTTGTTCTTTGTGTACCAACGATACCATTGAAGTGCATGTTTTTCCAGATGAAAGGAGGCCAGCTGCACTTGTTGTTGAGGTTCAATTTGCTTGAACTCAATGTACTGCTCGGCTTTGAAAATCCACCCTGTTGGATCATCCAATCCGTTGTACGTCGGAAAATTTAATTTCAAATTGGAGTGCTGAGCCAAACTGTTGTGGGAGGTTTCACCTGTATGATGGTCTCTTGTGTTGAACGAAGTAGGATCCTGATTTGATGTGGAACGGAAATGGAAATGGGGCTCTCGGTCAGTGGTGGGTCGAATGTGGCTAGATACCGATTGATTATGGGGAAGGCGGAGGGCTTGCATATCATTGGCAAGCTGATCAAGGCGATTATTACTCTTGGTAATGAGCTCAACGAGTTGATCAAATCGAGTATTGTGTTGAGCAAAACGGGTGTCGTTTGTTGCCACGATGTCGTTGATTCGGGTTTCATGACCGGAAAGGATATCGTGGATTTCACTGCGGAAATCTGCAGATGATTTGGCGCGAGTCTCCATGGATGAAGGCTCTGATACCACTGATAAGGTTTAATTTGGGATTGAACTGAGAAACAAAGAAGTGAGTTGAGAAGAGAATGAAGAAGTCAGAACAGAGGAAGAAAAACAGAAGAATAACGAGAGTAGTTGGAGGATATTTTGTTTAATATTCATTGATTCCTTTTATTGAATTCAAATGCCAATATATAGCCTACAATACGTGATAAAAAAGAATGCAAAATAATAGGAGGATTACATGGAGCACTTCCTGGTTACTAACGTCCACTTACTAACAACTTGACTCAATCAACACCAAAATAAAACAACTCAACAACAAACTAAATCAGATAACACACTTCTCTGTCATGCATCACGTGCAACCCATGCATGATGAAACATGATCATATCATAGAGATTATGGAGCGCAAGAATTTACATAACCAAATTGTCATACCTATTTTCTACCGCGTTAATCCATCGAATGTACGTAAGCAAACCGGAAGTTTCAAGGATTCATTTGACAAGCATGGAAAAGAATCACAAGAAGAGGTGCAAAAATGGAGAGAAGCTTTGACTGAAGCATCCAATCTATCTGGATGGGATTCCTCTGAAACCAGGTAAATCTAACTCTTACTTTATGCTACTTTATCCTTTATTTATAAATTTTTTTTGGAGAGCCATATTTAAATTATAAGTAAGCAAGAGTCCTCCTTTCCTCATCTCATATTTTTGAAGGAATAGATCTAGATTCATTTTTCAAAAATTTCATATATATATATATATATATATTTGAAACTAAAATTTTCATGTTATTTCTTATTTCCTTTTCGAAACAGAGATTAATATACCTACTACTTGTGATGAATTATATATGATCTGGTTGATGTGAATGAGTCTATGCTTTAAATTACCTCTACACAATTTTTATATGATCATATATTTAATATTAACTTAAATTTCTTTGGAGTCCTTATATTCCCACTTTCTAGTTAGTTTATAATTCTTATGTTGTGTTTGTCAAAAAAAGAAAAAAAAAAGAAAAAAAGAAGATGAATATTTCTGTTGTGGTAATTTCTGCTTATTACTGTTTGGTATTTAATTTCCAGACCTGACACCACACTTGTTGACCAAATTGTCAAAGATATTATGAAGAAATTGATGGGTGAATGTACATCGCATGATTATGGAGCACTAATAGGACATAAACGAACTGAGGAGGTTCTATCATTATTATGTCTTCATGTTCCAAATGTTCAAATCATAGGGATTTGGGGGATGGGTGGTATCGGTAAGACAACTATTGCTGATGCCATTTTTAATAAAAAATCCAATCAATTTGAAGGTGTTTGTTTTATTCAAAATGTTAGGGAAAGATTACAAAACTCTGGAGGATTAGTTTCTCTGCGAAAGGAAATTCTTTCTCAAGTTTTAAAGGATGAACATCTAAAAGTAGACAGTCCTACTATTCCATCAATAATCAAGAAAAGGCTCAAACGCACAAAGGTTTTAATTGTTCTTGATGATGTTGATGATTATTTACCATTGGAAAACTTAGCTAGGGGTGTTGATCGATTGGGCCTAGGAAGTAGAATTATAATAACTTCTAGAGATAAACATGTACTAAAATTATGTAGAGTGAATGATCAAAACATATATGAGGTCGAGGGATTTAACAATCATGATGCTCTTCAACTCTTCCGCAATTATGCTTTTGATGAAAACTATCCCCTTGAAGATCATACGGTACTCTCAAACGAGTTAGTAAATTATTCAAAAGGCAATCCATTAGCTGTTAAAGTGTTGGGTTCATCATTATACCAAAAGAGTAAACAAGAGTGGGAAAGTGTGGTAAACACATTACGAACAAATTTGAACCGAGGAATTTTTGATGTGTTAAAAATTAGTTACGATGGATTGGATTATAGAGAGAAGAATATATTTCTTGATATTGCATGTTTTTTAAAAGGGGAAGATCGAGACTATGTAGAAAAAATAATAGGTGATTGTTGCTACTCACTGCGTGTTCTCAATGATAAGTCACTAATAACAATATGCGGTGATACAATACAAATGCATGATTTGCTTGAAGAAATGGGTAGGGAAATTGTTGATAAAGAATCTCCAAACGAGCCAGGCAAACGCAGCAGGTTGTGGAAACAAGAGGATGTTCAAAACACACTAAAGTATGATGAGGTTAGTTTCTAATCATTTTATTTTGCTTTTACAATTTTAGATCCCCCTTCAAATTTGATGAATATGCAGAATATACACTTGGTGCAATTTGTGTTACTAAACTCACTATCCACTCACCTTTACATACGAAAGTTCAATCATTCTTTCAGACATTCACTGCACCTTTACTTCTTCTTTGGTCTCTCTCTGACACGTTACTCACATAGTCCACACAACACTCTTATCTGCACATTTGAGGTCTCAAGCCTTTGTCTTTACTATACACCATCGTTTTTAATATTTGCCAAAAATATGGAACAAGCAAGCAGAGCTCTTCTTATAGGCTTCTAAAAGTCAATGAACATGCAAACATTTTGTCCACTTTTTAATTAAATCTACATTTATTTATAATATCTTTTTTTTTCCCTTCTAATTTTATGGTATTACTTATACTTTAATTTTGGCTATTAGGGGACTAATGCAGTTCAAGGGATAGTCCTAGATTTGTTAAATAAAAAGGATATGCAGTTGAGCCCTCAAGCCTTCAAGAAAATGTACAATCTTAGATTCCTCAAATTCCATGATTCTGGGTACTATGATGGGCCATACAACTCTAAAGTACATTTTTCAAATGGCCTAAGTGATCTTTCTAGCAGGCTGAGGTCTCTCATTTGGCTTGGATTTCCTTTGATAGCACTGCCATCAAATTTTAATCCAAAAAACCTTGTTGAGCTTAATTTGAAAGCAAGCAATCTTGAAAAACTTTGGGAAGGCACAATGGTATATATATTTTAACATTTTAAGTATATGTTTTATTCTTTGTATATATTTATTTATTGTAGTGGTTTTACTTTTTTTTTTTTTTTTTTGGGCTTTCACAGCATGTTCCAAACTTAAAGCTGCTTATTCTTCGTGGATGTAAACATCTCACTAATATCCCAGACCTCTCTGATGCCCCATTGCTTGAGATGATAGACCTCAATCGCTGTCAAAGCTTGCTCGACTTTCCCCCGCTTGCTCCACATCTCAAATACCTTTATTTTTTGGATCTGCAGGGTTGCGAAAGTCTTAGGAGCTTTCCAAGTGATATTCATTTTGAATCTCTTACATCTCTTGAGCTCCGTGACTGTGATAACCTCACAAAGTTTCCAGAAATTTCCGGTAATTTAAGAGGTTTGGATTTGAGTGGGACAGCAATAGATGAAGTTCCACCATCAATTGGGAGTCTAACCAAGCTTTACATTTTGAATCTATCACAATGCACGAAGCTTAAGCATATTTCGACCATCATTTGCAAATTGAAATCTCTTCATCAGCTAAATCTTGCGAATTGCTCTGCACTTGAGAGTTTTCCAGAAACTTCTGGTCATTTAAGAGGTTTGGATTTGAGTGGGACAGCAATAGATGAAGTTCCACCATCAATTGGGAGTCTAACCAAGCTTTTCATTTTGAATCTATCACAATGCATGAGGCTCAAGCATATTTCGATCAACGTTTGCAAATTGAAATCTCTTCATCAGCTAAATCTTGCGAATTGCTCTGCACTTGAGAGTTTTCCAGAAATTCCTGGTGATTTAAGAGGTTTGGATTTGAGTGGGACAGCAATAGATGAAGTTCCACCATCAATTGGGAGTCTAACCAAGCTTTCCTATTTGAATCTATCACAATGCACGAGGCTCAAGCATATTTCGACCAACATTTGCAAATTGAAATCTCTTTATCGGCTAAATCTTGCGAATTGCTCTACACTTGAGAGTTTTCTAGAATTTCCTGGTGATTTAAGAGGTTTGGATTTGAGTGGGATAGCAATAGATGAAGTTCCACCATCAATTGGGAGTCTAACCAAGCTTTCCTATTTGAATCTATCACAATGCACGAGGCTCAAGCATATTTCGACCAACATTTGCAAATTGAAATCTCTTCATCGGTTAAATCTTGCGAATTGCTCTGCACTTGAGAGTTTTCCAGAATTTCCTGGTGATTTAAGAGGTTTGGATTTGAGTGGGATAGCAATAAATGAAGTTCCACCATCAATTGGGAGTCTAACCAAGCTTTACATTTTGAATCTATCACAATGCACGAGACTCAAGCATATTTCGACCAACATTTGCAAATTGAAATCTCTTCATCAGCTAAATCTTGCGAATTGCTCTGCACTTGAGAGTTTTCCAGAAACTTCTGGTGATTTAAGAGGTTTGGATTTGAGTGGGACAGCAATAGATGAAGTTCCACCATCAATTGGCAGTCTAACCAAGCTTTCCTATTTGAATCTATCACAATGCACGAGGCTCAAGCATATTTCAACCAACATTTGCAAATTGAAATCTCTTCAACAGCTAAATCTTGTGAATTGCTCTGCACTTGAGAGTTTTCCATCAATGGTAGGTTTGCAATTTCTTAAATTAAGTGGAACAGCAATTATGGGGTTGCCCCATAGTATTGAAAATCTTAATGGGCTTAGGGGATTGTGGTTGAAGAGATGCAAAAATCTTGAGGAGCTTCCGAGTAGCATCTGTCATTTGACATCACTAGATTTCAATCTTTCAGATTGCGGTTTGAGATTTACTCCATCATATTTTCCATGCTCTTTAAGTGTCAGTCTATGTTTAAGTGACTGCAATCTAAAGGAAATCCCTGAAGATATTTGTCATTTATCCTTATTGGTATATTTACACCTAAGTGGAAATGATTTTGAGAGTCTACCAAAAAGCATGAAGCAACTTTCAAGATTGATATCTTTGAAAGTAAACAATTGCAATGTGCTTCAATCATTAACAGAGCTCCCATTAAGCATAAGATTTTTAAGTGCAAGTGACTGCAAGCAGCTTCGATCAATACCAGATGCATTTGAATTAGTCAACATAGAGTTCAGATTTACTAACTGCCCAAACCTTGAAGAGACAACTGTCGGTAACATCTTAAAAACTCTTGAGGTAATTAATTACTCTGTTAATCCATGAATCCATCCCTTTTTCTCTCTCAGTCTCACTCTCATTAAAATAATTATGCTTTTAATGTTATAGGGATATGAAGGTAAACTTGACTGGTTTAGCTTTATTTGCCCGGGAAGTGAACTTCCTGAGAGGTTCAGCTATAAATCTAAATCTGATGAATCTTCGATCAAATTTCAAATGGCACGGCATGATTGTTTCAATGGTCTGCTCCCGGAATTTACTGTATGCGTTGTTATTGAATTTGAGGAATATCCTTTCGATGCTAATGATGTAGAAATATTGGATGTCATATGTAGTTGGACATTTAGTGATGGGGATGAAAGTGACCCATTAACTGGGACAAGTATTTGTACCCTGATTGCTGCTTCTAGATTTGGAACATTAATTAACTCAGATCATGTGGCATTATGGCATTGCAAAGCTTTTGATCGTCGGGTACTTAAAAGTGAGTTCACAAATTGTTCATTTGAGTTCTTGCTTGGAGAGGAGATTCCTAATTGTAGAGTGAAATCTTGTGGGGTATGGCCAGTAACCAAGATATCCAATGAGGATGACAAAGTGGAATATGCAAAGCCCATCAAGAAATTTGGTGTCACCGTTGAAGATATTGGAGAAACAAGTAGAAAGAGAAGTCGTACATCTAATGATCATCGGGAGGAGGAAGTGGAACCGCATTCTAAAAGATTAAACCTTGATCTTTCTCTTTGAGTGCATTTTATTTTACATTCTAAAATTCGCTTATATATTGTTCTACCATTGTTGGACTTTTGTTCATTCACTGTATATGTCGTGGATTATCTCATCTTCCAGGTAACTCTTCAAGCGACTTCACTTCAAGTATTTAATTCTATCTTTAATCAGTAGATCACCAAGCATGTTTTATAGAAAATGTTTTAGTATCATCTACTGATTTGTTGTTAATAAACTTTAACTTGAGCACCATCGATTTTAGACGGATAGTATTGAAATGGTTTCATATTTGATTAATTTAGTTCAAGCTATATTATTCTTCTGAGTCTGTATATATGGGGCCCAAAGTGTAAAATATATATGGCCCAATAGTTGTTGATGAATTGTGGGCTAGGCTTTTGGTTATGAATAAGAACTAAATAAACTCCACTTTTGTTTTTAAGAGGGGTAATTACCCTGGTGGCTATCGACTTTTGTCACCACTATCAAAATGACCATTTTTACCAACATTGTTACACTAATGGCCATTCCATCCACTTCCATCCACTTCCATACATGCCACCACTATCAAAATGGCCACCAAATGAGGAATTGGATGGAAAATGACCATTTTTGGTAAACATTGTTACACTAATGGTCATTCCATCCATTTCCATCCAATTCCATCCATTGAATGACATTTTAGTAAATAAGGGGATGACATTAATTTATTTTATATGTTTTTTGAAAATCAATTTTTTCTTTTGTTTTTTGAAACAAATAATTATATTTAGTGTGTATATACGTATAGCATATCTCAAACATATATATATATATATTTCTTTTTTGAGAAGATTAAGGCTACAAAATCTAAAAATTCTAAAAAAAAAACATATTTGAGATAAGTTGAAAAAAAAAATATATATATATTCTTTTTTGAGAAGATTAAGGCTACAAAATCTAAAAATTCTAAAAAACATATTTGAGATAAGTTAAAAATAAATAAGGGAATTTAGCAAAATTGCCCTATTTGAGGGCCAAAATTGCAAATATACCCCAAGTAGTCAAAAGCTTACAACAATGCCCCAAACTTCCAAAAATACCCCCACTTGAAAAATAACCACCACATTTATTACCATTATTATTTTGTCCAACCAATGATACAAAACTAAAAGGAAAAAAGTAAATTATACATTGTTTGAAATCAGTAAAATGAGATGGAACTCTTCTAATTGTATTTTTTTTTCTTTTGGATGTATAAAAGTGTTGAAGAAAGTTATATGAAGTGGTGATAAGGTGAGTTTTCAAAAAAAAAAATATAACTATTTTCTTTCATCACAATCCATATTTTGATAGAAATAATATAGGTAGTAATTTTTTTTTATTTTTTTTTTTACTACATGGGTTAATTTATGAACGTACTTCGGGTCATGAGTGACCCGATATCGGGTCACGTGTGACCCGAAGCACAAATTCAAGGCTTTGGGTTGGGGGCAATCTGAAACTATGAATTTGTGTTTCGGGTCATGCCTGACCCGATATCGGGTCACATGTGACCCGAAGCACAAATTCAAAGCTTCGAATTGCCCCCAATCCAAAGCTATGAATTTGTGCTTCGGGTCACAAGTGACCCGATATCGGGTCACGTGTGACCCGAAGCACAAATTCATGGCTTCGGGTTGCCCCCAACCCGAAGCCATGAATTTGTGCTTCGGGTCACGAGTGACCCGATATCGGGTCAGTCTTGACCCGAAGCACAAATTCATAGCTTCGGGTTGGGGGCAACCCGAAGCCATTAATTTGTGCTTCAGGTCACACGTGACCCGATATCGGGTCACTCATGACCCGAAGCACAAATTCATGACTCCGAGTTGCCCCCAATCCGAAGATATAAATTTGTGTTTCGGGTCATGAGTGACCCGATATCGGGTCACACGTGACCCGAAGCACAAATTCATGTTGTTAAAAAAAAAAAAAAAAGTTTATGTATTTTTATATTAATTTACACTCCTTATGTTTTGTGTAAAGTTTTTTTTTTAATTGATAATATGTATTTAAAAATTTTCAGGATTGAAGATGACAAATGTGCAATTGGTTTTGAATTGGGGTGGAGAATGGAAAAGTGATCATGGTGTATATTGGTATGATGGTCGGAGAGGAAGGGCATTTGATTTTCCAAGGGATGCAAATTATGATCAACTATTAGATAAGGTTTACCGCGTGATCGGGATTGATAGAAATCATTATCGGGCTACTCTTACAACAGTTGCACAAACCATCCGTCCTAGCTTGCCTATTGAGATTATTGATGATGATGATGTTGCATTGTTGTTGCGCCGAGAGAATGTTGACCCTCTAGTTTGTATAAGTGTTGAGGAAATCGTTGATAACCGTCCAGAATTGAAGCAGAGTGTTGACCGCCCACACCATGCAACTCAATATGATATTCACCACACTACGAATGTACCTAACACAAATGCCCATTTGGATGATATTCAAGAGGGTTTTACGGAAAATGCCAACAATGGTAATTCCCCTCATCATCATTTTGGTTTCCAGGATACCACAGAAAATCAAAATGTTTATGTGCACGATGTATCAGAACCACAGTTTGACTCTATTCCTGATCGAGTTCCTAATCGGTTTGACGATCAATTTGACCATGTTCAGAGGCTTGTTCCACCTCCATGTGCCTTGTTTTCTATTAATTCAGGAGAAGTTGCACCTAGGCCTGTTGATATGTGTATTGCAGTGGGTGAATTGTTTGAAAGTAAGCAACAATTGCAATCACAATTAGGTAGGTATTCCCTTAAACAACGATTCCAGATTAGGGTGATGAAGTCAGACACAACACGTTATCAAGCTCGGTGCATCGTTGAGGAATGCAATTGGCGATTGCGTGCAGTTAAGGTTGGTAATTCAGATTATTTCCAGATAAGAAGATTTGACCATGAGCACACATGCTCCATTGAAGCACGATTTCCGCTTAAGAGGCAAGCAAGCGCACGGGTTATAGGGGAACACATAAAGGAGAAATTTCGTGATCATCGTTTATACAAGCCAAAGGAAATTATACAAGACTTACAGACGGAGTTTGGCATCTCATGTAACTACCACAAAGGATACCGAGCCAAACATATTGCCTTAGATGATGTTCAAGGAACACCAGTTGAGTCATACCGAATTTTGCCATCATACTTGTACATGTTGGAGCAAACTAATCCTGGAACTATTACAGATCTCCACACAGATTCGGGTAACAGGTTTATGTATATGTTTTTCTGCCTCAAAGCATGCATAGACGGTTTTCTATCTTCGATTCGACCTGTAATTGCTATTGACGCAACATTTTTGAGGGGCCCTCATCCAGGGGTCTTATTTGTGGCCGTGTGTATGGATGGCAATGACCAAATATTTCCTCTAGCTTTTGGTGTTGGTGATTCAGAGACAAATGAAGCTTGGGAATGGTTTCTAACTAGGTTGCATCGTGCCATTGGCGAAGTTGATGATTTGGTGTTTATCTCTGACAGGAAAAATAGTATCATCACCGGTGTGGAAAAGGTGTTCCCAAATTCATTTCATGGTGCATGTGCGGTACATCTAGAACGGAACATGCTTGGACGTTATGGGAAGAATAAGGTACTAAAAGACATCTTCAGAAAGGCAGTCAAAGTTTATCGAGTAAATCAATTTGATAGATGTATGAACCAATTGGCAAATATTAATTCTGGAGCAGCTACATATGTCACGGATGTCGGATTTGAAAGGTGGTCACGGGCATATAGTCCAAGGAAAAGGTATAACCTAATGTCATCCAACATTGCAGAGGCCATGAATAATGCAATTAAAGATTGTCGGGAATTGCCTATTACCGGAGTTATTGACTACATTAGAGGGGTCCTCCAGCGTTGGTTCCATGATCGTCGGACATCTGCAGGGAAACTTAAGTCGACATTGACAACCAAGGTGGATGTAAACATAGGTGTGAATGACGAAAAGGCACGCTATCTACGTGTCTACCCGATCACATATTACTCATTCCTTGTTAAGGATGGAGATTTGGATGGGACTGTTGATTTGACATTAAAAACATGTACTTGTAGAGAATTTGACATTGACGAAATTCCATGTGAACATGCATTGGCTTGCATTAGGGTCCGACGATTTTCATATGTAGATTATTGTTCACCTTATTACTCTAGTGCATTTCTTGCTGCAGCATACAGTGGGGAAATTCATCCCATTGGACACCCCCCGGAATGGCTAGTTCCAGAAGATATTGCATCAATAGTTGTTCTCCCACCCGTCGGCCGACGCCTTCCAGGAAGACCTAAAAAGAACCGTACTCCGTCATTTGGTGAGGAAGTAAGTCAAACGACATGTACAACTTGTCATCGTAATGGTCACAATAGCCATACATGCACATACTCGAGATCGTCTAGACCATCAACAAGTACGAGTGGTGTTGGTGAGGCAAGCGGATCGCACAATGTTTAACGTAGTTTGTTCTTATTTTAAATTTATTTTGTTACATTTTCATGTTTTGTCTAACTCATAACTAGTGCCTTTTGCCCTGCTGGGATCTCTGTTAAGTTTAATGTATGGTTGATGATAATCTACACTCTAAATTGAATATTTGCAGCAGTGATATGCTTATTTTTTTGTTTGCAGCAGAAATATTTTGAATATTTGCACCAGAAATCTTTTGGTGTGAAGCAGAAATTTTTTTATGTACTGCAGAAATTTTTTGACAATGCAGCAGAATTTTTGATGCTGCAGCAGAAATTTTTTGACGCTACAGCAGAAATTTTTTTTTTTTTTTTGTTCTAATACACTAGTAATAATATCTATTTTATTTTTTGAAAATGAATTAGATGGTAACTGAAATTTTAAAAAAAATTAGCATGAACTTTGTTTGTATTTTCAATAAATCCATACTATGTTCTGTACCTGCAAACAAGACACTCCCAATATCCACAACACTTCTCAACTCCCAACATTTCATTTCATACACAATTACTACCACAACAATTTTCATAGAAATCTCATTAATTAAACTAACAATATGTTAATTACAATTGTTATCAACTAAGTTACCATCAACTATATTATTACATGACACTTGTTTAGAATTTTTAAAAATTTCAGTTGCAATTTTAACTCTTAGAGCTGCTCCGTCTTTTGCTTCAAAGTCGAACGGTTTCCCGGCCCACAAGTACTCCAAGAATTTGAGAGCAAATATCCCACAGTCCGATCTATTTTATCCAAAACAAACAACTATATCCCATGTAAGTGACAGTCAAACTATTTAATGTAGTAAAAGATGACAACAGTTAGTTTGTGGTATACCCATTTCCTTGATTTGGAACGTCTTTCTCAGGTCTTTGTACAGCAAATGGCAAAGCATCAGTATAAATATCCGGCATTGTATGCACCAACAAAGAAGGTAACATCTTTCTAAGGCAAGATGTCCACTTTGTAATCTCCAATACACTATTGATTTCCGGTAATGAATCATAGATCTTAATAATCCGTTCTTTCAAGTCGATAGCAATTGCAACCCAATGATTTCCGTTCACGTTTGCTGGAAACAAAATCTGAACATGGCATCAAATGACCATTATCTAAACTATAATATTGTAATGGCATAATATTGGAGTCAGCTAATGATTAAATTACTTACAAGATTGACTTTACGCCAATGTTCCCACGCTTCAACCGGTTTCTTGCCGATCACATAATCTGTCATTTCACTATCCCATTTGTAGGTTTCATGCTTGAACTGTGTTTTACTTTGCACAAGTAGTGACCACCTACCTTGAATTCTAGTCTACAACAGTTATAAATTAAGGTTAGAATTAGTGAACATATTTCATATAAATTATGATATAAATCGATACACAATTACCATGAATGTGTAATCTAGTAACACAATATTGTGGTTGTATAACTGGGGAAAGAAAAACGCACGCCGCCGCATGAGACGGCAATATGTTTCCATATGCTGTCAAAAAAGAAAGGTAAGTTACCGAAATAATTGATGCTTACGAAATAAATCATGAATTAAAGTATATAACTTACATCTCCATCTAACCATCCACTTTCTGATAGAAGTATTTGAAACCAATGAGGATTTGCTTCGAGTACACCAGTGTGCATACTGTGAAGTTTCAACAATATAAACATGATATTTAAATGAGCCCAATAATTGATCAATGAGTTCGTAATAGCATAATAGCACATACCTAGTGTTCTTATTGTTGTTGATCCATGAGTTCAATGAACGTAAAATGTCCTCATCCAACGGGCTATCTCCACCGAATTCTTGCATTTTGGGTTTTCTACGCTGCTTAGCTGTGGGATCAATATATGGGCTAACGGTGTAGGCCGACCGCTTTTGATCTCTAGTAACTTTGAATGTAATCTTTGGTGGCCTTGATAGTTGTTGGACATCGTCGCTTGGTTCAGAATTAGCTTTGCTCAATTCAGGAGACGGAAGAACACGGTGTAATGTTGGTGGCTCAAATTGAATGTTGTCATCTTGGCTCAAGTTTATAACATCAGTATCCTCATTATAACATGGCTGCATTCAATTTCATACAAATTGTTAAATACTAGTAATAATAATTACAACATTTTTTAATCACAATTTACCTTTTCATTATTTGACTTGCATATAAGCTCGAATAAGCGAAGAAATCCTGTACGCATCTCGTTCTTCATAGAAGTCATCTCGTCATGTACTTTATGCCAATTTTCATCATGTTGTGCTTGCAACTTCTTCAATTGTATTTCTATCTCCTTCAATCTCTTCCATCCTTTCTTACTTTCTAATTGGTCTTTTTTAACTGATGTAGGATTAACCCCTTTTTTCATGTCACAGCCAAAATCTGAATATTGTATATCATCCTTACCATCATCATATTTTTTTTCAGCATCCCCCTCAACATTGTCAATATCCTCCGGCACATCATCCTCAGAATCAACATCATCAATTGGAAAATGACTTTGATCGATACCCGCCCAATAGGGTTTCCTAGTTTCTTCATCGGAAGGGACTAGAAATTTAGCGAGGGTGAGCTGCAATATATAAATATAATTATATATATATATGTATAAGAAGTATAATTTTATGCAAAAAAAAAAAAAAAAAAGTTATTTTAACGTAAACAACACTAATACATACTTACATTGCTATATTTAAAAATGTTGTCATATAACTCTGCATAAGTGGGAATCCCTGTGCATTTCCAATTTAAAATTCTAGGGGCGACTTTGTTTACCCTTTCTGCATAGCCAAGCATGGCCCATTTGGGTATTGCTTCGATTGCCCAAACCTGAAAATGAAATAAATGAGTTAAGTTAATTGACGGCCATATGAAGGATGTTATTACAAAATGGAAATAAAATTACCAAATATCACACATCACCTGGAAGGCTGTCACAAATCCATAAACGTTATACTTCTCTGCTTTCCGCTTTGGTTGAGACTGAGGATGCTCCTTGTACTTGTCATCACGACCAACAAGACAAGTAGAAAGGGAGTCAAATGTCCTATCGTATATGAATGTTCCCCATGGAAAATTATTAAACGCATCTAAGTCATCCACTAATTGTAGCGCCCAATAATGAATGGAATTCCTATCATCCTTGCCAACCAAAGTCATCTCCAAAAAAAGTACTAAAGCCAACTTCACCATATCATCATCACTAACGTTATTATTAGGACCAAGATTCCTAAACCAATTAGCAAACATTTTTACCTTGACTTTACCATCTTGAAAGTAGGATCGGTACAACCTTTTATCCATATGTTTGGCGATGTTCAATGGTGATTCAGAGGAATCTCCAAAGGTAAGCCCAGTAACCAAACAAAACTCCACCGCACTAAACCTTATCACCTCGTTTCCAACATAGAACCACAAAGTCGATGGCGTGTCATCGACATCCCTAACATGACACTCCCGAAGCAAAATATGGTGACAAAATTGTCCAGACAACACCATATCACTGACTTCCAAAAAATGACCAAAACATGTCACTCTAAACAAATCAAGTTGTTTCGGTGAAAGAATTGATTTAATAAGTCTTATACTCTCCCAATTGCAATACCCACTAACTCGAGATGGAAATCGATCATCTTCCTTAATTTTGAGTGATTCAAATAGTTGCTTTCGACCCATGTGTACCTAAATAAATACATTCCTTAATTATATTTGAAACAAGGTTAAGCTAATCTTTTTCTCATTTGACTCCACAATTCGAACACTTACACCTTAAAAAAAAAAAAACTAACAAGCTTCTACAAATATTCATGTAATTCATTTGCACAATTCACATATGACAATTCGTTTGTGTTCATGTTTTGGGTCATGCATAACCTGAAGCACAAAGTTGTAAAAACATTTTTTTTAAGCAACCGATAAGAACAATAATACCAAATTGAGCGAAATATCAGGAACAGAAGTTTTCAATTTCACATATAAATGTTTTCAGGTGGTTTAATCCCTCAATTTCAAATGCTCAAACTAATGTTCTTGGTTCAACTCCAAATATAACATTGCTACAGCTAACAGGATGAATGTTAAAGAACATTAAACCCCATCTAGCTTCACCATTAATTTATCACATTTATTTTTCTCATTTTCAAAAGAAGAAAAAGAAAAGAAAGAACAAACATACTCAGTTTTTGAAAGAATGAGAGTGTGTCAAAAACAAAGCAAGCAAGCGGGTGTGGCAGTAAAGGGTATGCAGACAGCTTCCTATTTTGCTTGTAAGCCTTCCGAGAATCCCAACACTTTGCCTATATTTCATGATTAATTCATGAAACTATTAGTCATCAACAATAACCTAAAATATATTATAAATATTTGAAATGGTCAGTTAATTCTATTTGTAATTCAAGTCTCAAGAGGAAGCTTCCCAATAGAGATTGATAAACTTTCAAACAGTAAAAGATAAATAAAAACTACTCCTACCACATCCCTAAATACTTGGTAAAAATCCGATTATTTGTGACAACTAAAGTAGTTCATGGCAAGGATAATTACATTTTTTTTTTTGAAGAAGAAAACGAGTGTTGCTAGCTATGTTTATACTTAATTCCTCGACCTCAAATTTTAAGACCTTTACGAAATTACAACCAAACAAATCCCACCGACAAGACCTACCTGGATCCATTCAAGAAAGATGAGTACCTCCATTACATAAAACCTTCTTGTACTACATGTGTTCGCCATGAGCACCTCTGTGTTACTTCTTATTATGTTATATCCAAATCATCACCACAAGTAATAAAGCATTTTGACTGCCAAGGATCCTCCAATCGCTGTGTAAATCAGAAAACTGGTGTGCCCTAGAGTTGTTTTGTTAGGTCTTCTATAATGAACGCTTTCAACAATCATGCTGTTCTAATTGCCAAAACAAGATCATGAGTTTGAAATCGTAGTTGGGTATAGGTTTGTTTAATGTTCCGTTTATACAAATTCAACTTTGGGTTGAAGTGTGTGGTTAGTTATGTCGTTACATATATTTCTTAAATCTGATTCTTTGATTCCTAGGGCCCTGTTGGTCCAGTGTAATTTTTGCAGTTTCTCACATTGGTTTGGAGCTGTAAAGAAATTGAAATTGTGACAGATTGAGATTATTTCTGCTTGTCCAGCACTTCAAAAAAAAAAAAGTAATAAAGCATTTATCGATTAACAACAAACATTGCTACAGCTTTTTTTTTGAACGAATCGAATTTTATCAAAAACAGAGAGAGGCAACAAGACAGGAGCCCCAAAAGCAAGAGGCCCAGCAGAAAAAAATGAACAACAACACAGAGGAAACGAAAGAAAAACAAAACAGAGAGCTAGCTATCAATGATGTGCACAAAATCCCCTAAGTTTCTGGACCCCTGTTTGGCCACTCTTCTTCCATTACTTGATGACCATATACAATTTGATATTGAAATATCAGAATAAAAGGGCATCAAATCCTCTGTTTTGCTCAAAAGAATCTACTCCCTAAAACTACATATATGACAACTAACAAATATGATTCAATTCAATGGTCCATAATACCAAATAAAAAGAGGGAAAAAAATGCATGAACTTCTCACAAGAGATGAGAACTGGATATCTGCTAATCCAACAAAATGCACAAAATCGAAATGCCTAACCTTGTAGCCGGCAACCGGAAATAGACGAAAGGACGGCGAGGCGACGATTGCGGCGACGACAACAACTCAGCTCGGCGGCGACGATGAAGGATTGAGTTGAGAGGTATCGGGATGGCACAAGAGGGCAGAGCAACTGATTTAGGGATTTCACTCTCTGCAGTTACAGTGAATGCAACACTAAGGGTACTTTAGTCTTTTAGGGGCAATTTTGCTATAAAAAAAAATTATAGGGTATGTTTGCAATTCAGCCCCTTCAATAGGGCAATTTTGCTAAAATCCCAATAAATAAATAAATATATAAATATATATATTCTTTTTTGAGAAGATTTAGGTTATAAAATCTAAAAATTCTAAAAAATATATTTGAGATAATTTGAAAAGAAATATATATATATATATGTATACACACTAAATATAATTATTTGTTTCAAAAACAAAAGAAAAAATTGATTTCCAAAACATATCTAAAATAAATTAATGTCATCCTTATATTTACCAAAATGCCACTTATTGGATAGAATTGGATGGAAGTGGATGGAATTGGATGGAATGACCATTAGTGTAACAATGTTTGCAAAAAATGGCCACTTTCCATCCATTTTCCCATCTGATGGCCATTTTGATAGTGGTGGCAAAAGTTGATGGCTACCAGGGTAATTACCCTTTTTTAAGAAGCCGATTCCTCTAAATTTTC
Organism: Acer campestre; assembly: GCA_954870605.1. Lineage (NCBI taxonomy): Eukaryota > Viridiplantae > Streptophyta > Magnoliopsida > Sapindales > Sapindaceae > Acer > Acer campestre. Next base: position 5,246,749 of record OX940801.1, read on the forward strand.
AAATCAAATCAAATAAAATTTAATACATTTTGATTTTTTTTTTTTAAAAAAAAAGCATAATACAAAATTAAACAAACAGATTTTTTTAAAATTATTTTTTTTAGAAATACATTTTTTTTGAACCACTTCAGTTACTTTTTTTTTTTTTTGTCGTTTCCAAGATTTTCAAAACAAAATAAAATGGACAATATGAGGTTACCTTAATGATAAGTCTATCACACCAACATTCAAGAGGTTCGAGTCATGCTCCCCCTTTGAATCATGAAATATTATAATAATTTCAAAATATTAAACTGCATGCAAAACAAAATTATATTGTAATTTTTTTTAAGAATAAATATTATAAATTTCTATTGTTTATATTGTTTTTCTTGCTTTATTTATTTTAATATTGTGTTTTATTTTATTTTATTTCTTTTTTAATGTAAGATTATTTAGGTCATCTTGATTAAGTATTCTATTTGTTTTATTTTATCTAAAATTCATTACACCATCCATTTTTTATTTTTTTTTATAAAAACACTCATTTTATTATAATGTTAAATTTTTAATTTTTTTTTTTAATATAATTGTTATTTTGTTCGAGTGCCCCATCACGTTAAAATTTATGGGTCCGCCATTGCCCGTGAGGTTATAGGTTCGATACATATCCCTTTTCCACAAAACTTGAAATTATTTTATTCTTATTTAAAAATATGTATATATATTAAAATAATTTATGATTTGAGGGAGTAGACAGACTCGAATCCACAATCTGATGATGGTGTAAATATGAGAGACAAACCACTATGCCAACTTCATATTGTCAAATAATTAACTTACAATAATGCTACACATCCCACCAGGGGCGAAGCCAGTATTTTGGCTTTGGGGGGGCCAAAACAAAAACTAATATTGTAGGTCAGTAGGAATCATGTACAAGAAAAAATGCCGAATCTCACACTTGATACTTTTCAACAAAATGTGATACCGTTTGGTGTTAAAAATAATGATACAAATAAATAAATAAATAAAATAGACCTTAACTAATTAAAATGTAACATCTATATTTTATATCTAGAAAATTATTTATAACCAAATCAATATAATTTTCTTCTTAATTTCCATTTCAATTACATAATCAAAGAGTGTATGAGAAAACATCTTTTATTTTGTTGTAAAATTTATGTCTGTTTTTAACGGTATGCATAATTGAAAAAAATATTTTAATAGTTCTCAGCTTATAAAATATAAATTTCAATAGCTTAATTAAAATATCATTATACAATTGATATATTTAAATCACAATTATTTACATACTTGCAACTTAATTTTATAATATTCATGTCAAACCAAATTAACTTATAATAATTTTGAAGAAAATTTAAATAATAAACTAATAAAGTAAATTTATCAAAATCTGATTAATATTTAATCTAACAAAATAAATAAAAAAGGTAATCGCTATAAGAGTTCAATATTTACTTAGTTTGTTCTAGTAAAATCTATATATATATAAAAATATTATATATATAAATATAATGAATAAAGATAGGCTTCCCAATTTTTTTTTCTAATTTTTTTCTCAAATGTTTGTAGAACGTGATGTGTCAACATCACTTCATTCACCACATAATATCATGATTTATAAGATGTTGACATCTCACGTGCTACATACATTTAGAAAAGAATTTGAGAAATTTTTTGTGAGAAACCTAGCATTACTCATATATAATACACACTAGATTATGTAGTAATATATGAAATAATAAGAAATTAAAATATTAAGATGAACTGATTTTATCTCCTATTTTCATGGTCATTAGAACTATGAAAACAAAAATTATAAGGTAATTTATACTATCAAAATAAAATAATAAAAGGACAAGAGAATATTATTACCTACTACATATATTACATTTTATGTATAATAATTTCTATTTTGTTATAATAAAATTAAAACAACATGTAATTGAAACGTAATAGAAAATTAGATGAATAATATTGAGATAAAGTAAATAATTAGAATAAATGAATAAAACAGAATAGAAGAAAGTAGGAGAAGAGATGAGAGGTGGACGAGAGAATAAAATGAAGGAGAGAAGAATTACTTTTTATCAGTTTTGTATTGATATGTGAAGTCACCCAAACGATTACAAATGAATTGGACTAATATATATATATAATATATATATATATATATATATAATATAACTAGAGATTCAACAAAGATGATGTCACAAGTCAAAAGAATGCCATTCTTCATTCTGCATGTAGAGGAGTAACTTGGATCCTCCATGTGTCCAAGCTTATACAAGAAGCCAAGAGCAATTATTTTTTAGTGGAAATCCACATGTCGTAATACTCTCTCTTGGGTTTCCGCCATTTGTATTTAATTTGCTAGGAAAAACCCAGTGGGATAAAAACCTTAGCAAAATATATACAATGATCTTCTGGATCAAGTGGTGGGGTATGTTCAGAACTGCCTCATTAAAACCTTCCCGGTAAAACCTAGTGGGACAAAATCCGGTAGAAGGAAAAAGAGTACAGTATACATACATTCATTCAAAAAAATTTCTCCCCCTAATTGAACGCTCCCCCTAAATGAAACTTCAATATCAATCTTGTAATTTGCAGAGTTGACACATGCCAATCACATATACCAATTTCTCAAAAGTTGATGTAGGCAATGTTTTGGTAAACAGATCTGCAAGGTTATCTGTAGACCATATTTGTTTAACATGAATCTGTCGGCTATGTTGAAGTTCATGAGTATAGAAGAATTTGAGAGAAATATGTTTGGTTCTGTCTCCTTTGATATATCTCCCTCTAACTTGAACAATACAAGCCACATTATCTTCAAATATTGATGTCGACATTCCCATAGATAATGAAAATTCACATGTATTTTGAATATGAGAAATTACTGACCTTAGCCACACGCATTCTCGGCTTGCTTCATGAAGTGCAAGGATCTCAGAATGATTAGATGATGTAGCAACAATAGTTTGCTTTGTGGAGCGCTAGGAGATTGCTGTGCCATTATAGGTAAAAACATACCCGGTTTGTGAACGAGCTTTGTGGGGATCAGATAGATACCCGGCATTAGCATAACCAAGTAAACCTGAAAAGTTGTTAGATTTTGAAAAATATAACCCTAAATCTTTTGTTCCACGAAGATAACGAAAAAGATGTTTGATCCCATTCCAATGTCTTCGAGTTGGTGCTGAACTGAATCTAGCAAGCAAATTTACTGAAAATGCGATATCTGGTCAAGTACATTGAGCCATATATAGTAAAGCACCAATTGCATTAAGATATGATACTTTAGGACCAAGTATCTTTTCACCATCTTCCAGTGGTTGGAATGGATCTTTCTTAGGATCAAGGGTTCTAACAATCATAGGAGTACTTAGTGGGTGAGCATTATCTATATTAAATCTTTTCAGAATCTTTTCAATATACGCTGATTGATGGATAAGTATTTCGTCTGATTTATGCTCAATCTCCAGACCGAAACAATATTTTGTCTTTCCCAGGTCTTTCATTTCAAATTCATTTTTCAAATATTCAGCAGTTTTCAAGAGCTCTCCAGGAGTTCCAATCAAATTCATATCATCAATGTAAACTGCTATAATAGCAAATCCATATTCTGATTTCTTTATGAAAACACATGGGCATATGAGATTATTGATATATCTATCTTTAATCAAATATTCACTGAGGCGGTTGTACCACATGCGCCTAGATTGGTTTAATCCATACAAGGACCTTTGTAATTTGATTAAGTATAAATTGCGAGGTCTCGAGTTGTATGCTTCTGGCATTCTAAATCCTTCTGGGATTTTCATATAAATATCTGAATCGAGTGAGTCATATAGGTAGGCAGTTACTACGTCCATAAGACGTATTTCAACTCTTTCTAAGACAACCAAACTTATCAAAAATTGAAAAGTAATTGTATCCATCACCGGTGAATACGTCTCATCAAAATCAATACTAGGTCTCTGTGAGAAACCCTGTGCTACGAGTCGTGCCTTATGTCGCACCACCTCGTTTTTCTCATTACGTTTCCGTACAAAAACTCATTTGTATCCAACAGGTTTGACGTCTTCAGGCATCTGGACTATTGGTCCAAATACTTTACGTTTGGTTAATGAAGCCAATTCTGCTTGAATTGCTTCTTTCCATTTAGGCCAATCAGATCTTTGCCTACAATCATTAAGGTTATGAAGCTCATAATCATCATTTAAAATTTCAGTAGCCACTGTGTATGAAAATATATCATCAATGATTGTTTCTTCACGATTCCACACTCCTCCTTTATAATTTATTGAAATTTCCTCATTTCTATGTTCTCGTATCTCTTCAGAGATTCCTTCCCCTGCAGAGGTCTCTTGTGTCCTTTCAGGGACATCTAACTCTTGTGGAGTTGATTCAGAGAAAGTGAATTTATTTATCATTTCAAAAACATGATCCTGATATTTTGTTTTCTTCCTTCGGGGAACAGTATCTTTCGAACCAAGTGGCCTACCACGCTTCTGGCGTACAGTAGATAATTTTTTTGCTATTATTTGTTTAGATCGTTCTTTTGGAACAATCACCCGTGCTGGTACATTAACAGCTGGGATGTGTGATTTTGTTACCTTAGTAGCATCTGTAAATCCATCTGGTAACTGATTTGCTATTGTTTGAAGATGAACTATCTTGTGTACTTCATTATCACATTGAGATGTGTATGGGTCAAGATGAGTCAGACCAGGAACTTTCCAAGAAAATTCACGCTTCTCTTCAGGAGAAGTTTTTCCTTTCCCTAATGATGGGAAATTTCCCTCATCGAAATCACAATCAGAAAATAGTGCAGTAAAAAGATCACCAGTTAAAGGTTCTAAATATCTAATAATTGATGGTGAATTTAGATCAATATATATTCCCAAACACCGTTGGGGTCCCATTTTAGTTCTATGTGTAGGTGCAATTGGGACATATACTGCACAGCCAAAAATACGCAGATGGGAAATATCTGGTTGATGGCCAAATACATGTTGCACAGGAGAATATTGATGATAAGTAGTGGGATGAAGACGAATTAATGCAGCAGCATGTAAAATAGCATGTCCCCAAACAGAAATTGGTAATTGTGTTCGTAATAATAAAGTTCTTGTAATTACCTGAAGACGCTTGATAAATGATTCTGCTAATCCATTATGAGTATGAACATGTGGAACTGGATGCTCAACATCAATCCCAATTGATTTGCAATATTCATCAAATGTTTTGGAGGTAAGTTCACCAGCATTATCAAGGCGGATTGATTTGATCGGATGATCGGGAAAATGTGTCCGAAGCCTGATAATCTGTGCGAGTAATCTTACAAAAGCAACATTGTGTGTTGATAATAAGCAAACGTGTGACCATTTGTTGGATGTGTCAACTAGGACCATAAAATAGCGGAACGGTCCACTTGGTGGATGAATAGGTCCACATATGTCCCCTTGAATCCTTTGTAGGAATGATGGGGATTCAAAGTCAACTTTAGAATGAGATGGTTTTATTACCAATTTCCCTTGTGAACATGCAGTACATAAATTTTCATGTGATAAAAGAATCTTCTGGTTCTTTAATGGATGCCCATGAGAATTTTCAATGATTCTACGCATCATTGTAGATCCTGGGTGACCAAGACGGTCATGCCAAAACATAAATATTTTTGGATCTGGGAACTTCTGGTTTATAACTGCATAAATTTCTATACCTCTTATAAAAGTGTAATATAATCCAGATGATAAACCACGTAGCTTTTCCATAATGAGCTTCTGGCCTGAATTATGAGAAGTAATACACAGATACTCAATATTCTCATCACTTACAGTTTCTATGTGATATCTATTATCCCGTATATCTTTGAAACTAAGTAGATTTCTTCTGGATCTACTAGAATATAAAGCATCACTGATACATATTTTAGTATCATTTGGTAATAATATCATGGCTCTACTGGAGCCTTCTATCAGATCTGCTGGACCCGATATTGTATTAACATTTGTCTTGAGCAAGTTTAAATTCAGAAAATATTTCTTATTCCGCAGAATCGTATGTGTCGTTGCACTATCGGCCAGACATATATCTCTTGTATCTTGCTTTTCAACATTACTCAATTTATCGTTTAAAGACATATCTATTCACAAAACAAAAAAAAATAAAATAAATAAATAAAGTGCAAATCAGATAGAGTGATTAAAAGATATATATTATATAAGGAATATTTACATAAACATTTCACATGATAACAAAAATATTACAAGTAGTATTTAATTGGTACGGATATTTCCATCACCAGTTGAAGTGGTCACTTTATCATTTGGATCATCTAGGAAATCAGAAATATTAAACTGGGTAATGTCCATAAAATCTGAATCCTCCATGAAATTGGTTTCAGGATTCTTTCCTTTTTCCTTTTCCTTGAGCGATGCTTGATAAAGCTCAGGTGTGCGGCATGTACGTGACCAATGATTATGACCGCCACACCTGAAACAGATACTATCATCCTTCTTAGGCCCTTTTTGAATTTTCTTCCCTTTATCTGGTCTGGCTTTATAAACATTCCACTTTTGGGGAGTATTTTCATTCCTTTGATTATAACCACCCATACCAAAGTAACCATATGCTCTTTCACGACCTCGACCACTGCTAGGACCACGACCATGGTAGGAACCGCGACAGCGACCACGACCGCGAGTATTTCCTCCAATAGTGTTAGCATTCACTTCTGGGAACGCTGTAGAACCTGTCGGGCGTGATTCTTGATTTTTTATTTATAGCTCATTATTTTTCTCTGCAACCAGGAGACATGAGATTAACTCTGAATATTTTGAGAACCGACGTTCTCGATATTGTTGCTGCAATATCATATTAGAGGCATGAAAGGTTGTAAATGTCTTTTCCAGCATATCATTTTCTGTTACATCCTGACCACACAATTTCAGCTGTGTAGTGATTTTGAATAAAACAGAATTGTACTCAGCAACTGATTTAAAGTCCTGAAATCGTAAATTACCTTGCATTTGGTAATGCAACATCGAGTTGGTTATCAAATCGATCTTTCAGCTCTTGCCATAGAACTTCTGGTTCTGTGACAGTTAGATATTGGGCTTTTAAATCCTCATGTAAATGGTGGCGGATAATAACCATGGCAGTAGCCTTATCTTGTTCATATGCCTCGGCCCCATTTTCAATAGTGTAATATAGACCTTTTGATTTTAGAACTAATATGGCATCGATAACCCAAGACATATAATTTTCCCCAGACATATCCAGTGCAGTGAATTTCAAACTTGCAAGCTTTGCCATTAATATAGCTTCTGGTTATCTGAAAATCACAATCAGAGTCAGAACTTCTGGTTTGATAAAAATTCGAGAAATTTTAATTCTTCAAATATATAAAAAGAATAAATCCAGAAATTTCAGATTTTAGCAATAATAAATAAATCCATGAACTTCAGGTTCTGGATGAGTGACCAAATTATTTAAATAAAAATTACAAAATAAAATGCGTAATAATAAATGCAGAAAAAGTAAATCCAGAACTGCGGGTTCTGGTAGGTTGGCATAGCCAATCTCATAAAAGCATATAAATAAATAAATGCGGGAAAGTAAATCGTGTAAAATTAAATAAAATGCGAGAAAATAAATTGCGTAAAAATAAAAAGCGAGAAAGTAAATTCAGAACTACAGGTTCTGGTATTAATAAATAAACATTTGGAAACTTCAGGTTTTAATAATAATAAATTCAGAACTTCAGGTTCTAGTAATAAATCTAGAAACTTCAGGTCCCAGTAGTAGTAAATTCAGAATCTTCAGGTTCTGGGAATAACAGCATTCGTGCTGATAACGTGTTATAATAAAATTAAAACATGTAATTGAAACATAATAGAAAATGAGATGAATAATATTGAGATAAAGTAAATAATTAGAATAAATGAATAAAACATAATAGAAGAAAGTAGGAGAAGAGATGAGAAGTGGACGAGAGAATAAAATGAAGGAGAGAAGAATTACTTTTTATCAGTTTTGTATTGATATATGAAGTCACCCAAACGATTACAAATGAATTGGACTAATATAATATATAACTAGAGATTCAACAAAGATGATGCCACAAGTCAAAAGAATGCCATTCTTCATTCTGCATGTAGGGGAGTAACTTGGATCCTCCATGTGTCCAAGCTTATACAAGATGCCAAGAGCAATTTTTTTTTTTAGTGGAAATCCACATGTCGTAATATATATATATATATTTATTGGTTTATATTCTAATTTAATGTATAATAGAATTTTTATTTTTTATTTTTTATTCTTTATTGGTTGGGGGGGGGGGGGGGGGGGTTGTGTATGGCCCTTATCCCAATACACGTGGCAGTTGAGGTGTCACTCGGTAAGTAGACAAACATTAATTGTTGAGTGAATACATGAATAAGAGAAAATGATGTTTCATGAGTAATAAATACCTCATCCAATAATTCCCTTATTAATGAATACTGATCTAAAAAAACAAAACTAAATAAGAAGCTGAGAATATATAACAATTGGAAAACCACTAAAACAAAATATTTTAATAGGAATCAAATTACAAACCGAGATCCACGTGAACACATAATATTAAACTGTGTACTTGCTGATGATGATTATGAAAGAGCAATAGTAAACTGTATGTGTAATTGCAAAATTTGAAAATTAAACCGTGTTATTACATAGGAGTTTTAAAGGCTAAAATCACAAACTCCGTCTCCTTCTTGAATCATTACAACATAAAAGAAAAATATATATGATGAAATACTCATCTTATTAAAACTTCAAATCAATAATTTTATATGGAGAAGTAGATGTTAATTCTACGTCTCTTATAATTATATTATTTAAATAAAGGGAAAAAAGGACACTTAATTTTCTTGGTGCTTCTAGGATTAATTTAGTCATTATATATAATTATTAATAATTAATTAACCATCCAAATTTTTTTTTAAAAAAAATTATGAAATTTTCAAATTTGTGTAACTTGAAATTGTTGCAAAAATAGACGAACATAAAGGTAGGTACAGTAGTATGTACTTACACTTATGAGAAAAACATGTGTGTGACGGTCTCTTCAGGTCAACTCCAGCATCAACTAATGTAATTGTGTCATAAAGTTGTGGGTTTGATAAGTACCCCTCCCACAAACCTTGAAACTATGTATTTTAATACTTAAAATAATTTGATGTTTCATAAGAAAAATTACCACATCCAATAATAATTAATTAATTAATTACCATATGAATGAATTAGAAAACGTCTAAAGTAAACAAATTAAAATACTTTTAATAGGAATCAAATTAAAAACGAGATACACATGATCGAACACATAATATTAAACTGTGTAATTGCAAAATTTGAAACCCAATTACAAGAACTACTTGCTGATCATGATTACGAATCAAGCACACTCAATAACTTGCCAGCAATAATAAAACATGTAAATGGCTGATTGATCGCACACTTGATTTGCTCATCAGTGAACACCGAACCTTCCATCTTATCAGAGAGTAAATCTGTAAATGATATAGTTAATCCAACTTGCACAGAATTCTGGTAAATGATATGACCCCAGCCTTGGATTCTTGAGAACCCTAGCAGCCATGCAACCCACTTCGGTGACCCTTCTAAGTTCTAATGAATGATTTCAACATAGTGTACTTGCTGTCCAAGTCAATACCATAAAGCTCTCTAATATAACTTGGTACTGTTCATCGCAAGGAAATCCCTGAGACTTGAAGGAAGAGAAGACATTTGGTGGGCAAGAATAATCAAGCAACAGTTATCCACACACAGAACTACACATCCAGAGTCAAAATTGTTATTTAGATCGTTACGGAACATAACATGGATACCGACTATAAGGATTTTCATTGAAGATCTTAACTCTGCAATTTCGATATCAACCACAGCTTCATTGTCCATAACAATGGCGTGTGTACCCATTTTTGACATATAGTAGTGAAATGGTTTCATAATCTGATCAATTTTATTAGTTTGACTTTGTTTGAGCATTCCAACAAGCCACATTCTCACATGAAACATCCCAAAACACCCTCAAAGCCTCATCAAACCCACAATTTTTCGTAAACAAATCAAACATACCAGCCCGAACATAACCATTTGAAAAGAATCCATTTTTCATCACGAACCATAAACCTGCATACTCGACAAGATAGCTTGCAATGTTGTACAAGCGAAAGCACACTCCCATATGTGTGAACTCATTGGTTTCAAAACCCAAAGATATCCTATGAAAGAACCACCAAGGATCCTCGAAGAAACACATATTATTGTAACCAGAAACCATAATATTCCAAAAAAGAACATTTGGGTCAGGAATTGTAACAAACAACTTGAGTGCACTCTCAATAGAAGAAGTTTTACGGTACCGATCGAGTAAAGTATTCGCGTAAAATATGTCAGATCCTAGTAAATCCGATTTGAGCAAAAGGGTGTGTATAATTTTTGAGTTTTTGATGATGTAATGTATTGTTTTAGTCAATAGTGTTATCATTGAAGAAATGAAGAGGGTCAAAAGCATCGACATTTCTACAGGTTTGACACTACCAAAGGAAACGAGATGTTGGGTTAGATTATTTTGCTTGATGAGATAATTCATCTAGGTTTCAATTTTCATGTGAAAAGAGAAATTTTTTTACATCGAATTGTCTTCTTTATGAGTTTATGGCGCGGGAACAAGTTTAGTTTACGTTGGACGGTTTGGAAGACGAACCAGTTCGGTTTCGGGTAACCCGATTTTTCTGACGTGTGTGAGCACGTCATCGTATCTGGCCGACAGGGCATATCACGTCAGCGACCACCACTGGCGTTACGTACCACATCATATGGTTTACTAAGTAAACCCACATATGCGGTTTGGGCCCAAAATTAGAAGGAAAAGTGAAAAAAAAAAAAAAAAAAAAATTATATGGGTTCGTTTAAGGCCCCCCTTAAATAAAACCCTATTGGTTCCATTTTTTACTCCTTTGGAATTAAAATCATTATAAAATAATAATAAAAAACAGTGTTTACTAATTAACAAAAGGGAAAAATACTATTTTAGTCCCTATAGTTTGCCATATTATCCATTTTAGTCCCCGTCGTTCCAGCTTTCACCACTTTAGTCCAAACGTTTTCCACTAATTCCTCTTATAATCTCTGCCGTCCAATTCCGTCAGGAATTTTAAAACTGACGTTAATAAAGCGAGGGTAAAATGGTAAAATCATCTCTACCCCTTCCAGAATGTTGTATAAGAAGGGCAAAACTGTAACTTAAATCCATTTATATTAAATCATTTATATATATTAAATCCATTCAAATCAATAAATTAAATTAATTAAATAAAAAAAAATTAAAACTTAATTAAATAAAATAAAATAAATAAATAAAAAATCCAACCCAAAAATTAAACTTTTTTTTTTTCAAAAATAAACTTTAAAAACAGAAATTAAAAATAATTAAAAAAAAAAAAAAAAAAAAACCTCATCATCTTCTTCCCCACCATCACATGCAGCCACCATCCACACCACCCTCAAACCCTAAATTAAATTTAAACCCCAATCACACAGCCACATAACTATCCACATTCAACAACATCATCCATATTCATTTCAATCCAGAATCCTTCCTAATCAATTTTAAAGTTCAAAAATTGAAAAAAAAAAAATCAACATTCAACAACAATCACCAAAAACCATCCACCCAAAAACACACCGCACCAAAATATCTCAACCAAATTAAAAAAAAAAAAAAAATCGAAATAGTCATCCCAATTCATCATCAGAATCCAAACTTCATCAAAATTCATATCCCCAAACACAAAAAATTCATCCCAGTATTCATATCCCCAAACACAAAAATTCATCCCAATTCATCATCATCATCATCAAATGGAACCCTAACCCTAAAACCATCATCATCGACCATCACCAACATCATCATCATCAACCATCTTCTTCTCTCTCCCCACGAAACCTAAACAACCCAGCAACCGAATTCAATCAAACCTAAACCAAAATCAAACCGAATTCATCAAACCTAAACCAAAATCAATCGCTCCACCTCCGTGTCTGTTCGTCATCGCTCCACCTCTGTTTGTTTGTTTCTGAACTGGGTTGTTGATGAGGTTGAAAACGGACTGGGTTGGTGGCCGCGATCGATCGTGATCGAACTGGAGATGGGTGGTGGTCTGGTTGTGGGCTGATGATGAAGATGATGATGGTGATGGTCGATGATGGTGATGGTGGATGATGGTGGATATGCATTGACTGAATTTTTGAGATGGTCGATGATGGTCAATGAAGATGATGAATATGTGAGGAATTTTTTTTTTTCTCATTTCTTTATATAATTGCTTTTTATTTTTTAAATAAATAAATCCCCACCATCCATCTAAGATTTGGATGGTGGAGATTTAAAATATTTTATTTTTGATTAGTTTTAATTAGTTTTAATTAATTTGATGGTGTTATTTTTAAATATGTAAATATTTATTATCATCTAAATTTAAAGGGCACTATGGTCATTTCGGCCATTGGAGGGCAAAATTGTCCTTGCAAGCCCCTCAGATGTATTAAGGGGCATAAAAGTCATTTTGGCTTCTGAACATGTCAGATGGTTTGTTTTAACGGAAAACGTAACGGAAGGACTTAAAGGGTTAATACTGGAACGACGGGGATTAAAATGGATAATATGGCAAACCATAGGGACTAAAACGATATTATCCCTTAACAAAATATCCATTATTATAAATTTAATTTTTGCATATATATCACAAGATCATGTTCTCCTTCTTCATCATAATATAAACACAAAATAAATACATAATGTTTTTTTTAAATGATTTAATTAAAAGAAAAAGACATGATTACAACAACAATTAACTAAAAACCTAAAATAAATAATACAACCCATTTACTAGTTAATTAGTAGCATCTACCAATTCCAACATCTTGTACCCAATAAAACATGTATAGGCATCACAACCGACGAGAACAAATGGAGGAGTTTTACCCAGCCTCCAAGTAATCACAAGTCTGTCTTTTCCTACTGTGCTTAATGTATAGTGAGGGTGTCCATTAGCGATACTGCTTAAAAGATCAACCACATTTTTCCCGAACATTAATAGAAATGTAAACACATTAAAAATATTAACAAAAGCCTTAAAAGACCTAAATGTCGCTTTTATGGACAATGTGGTCTGCAATAAAGTTTTTTAAATGTAATTTGCAAACACATTAGTAAAAAAGCATATATGTATATATATATTTACAAACATATTCTTCTAAAGAAAAACATAAGATAAATCCATTTGATAATTAGAATAAATTAATACAGAGCATGCTTCCTATAAAGGCTTCAGTTCATTTATCAGTTGGAATTTGTCAATTATCGAAAAAGAGGTTTTCCTGAAAATTCTGTCCAAAATTTTAATTATTGATAAGCATGAGTAGGATTATCTACTGAACCAGAAAAAAGGGTCATTATAGTTATATAACTTATATTAAAATTATTTGAAGTCAATGTTCAATACAAATATCATTTGTAATAAATTAATGCAGAGCATCCTTCCTATGAAGGATTCAAGTCATTTATCGGTAGGAATATGTCTATTATTGAAAGAGAGGTTTTCCTGAAAATTAAAATTTACTCAACAAGTGATAAGGGTCATGAATCATGAGAGTTATATAAATATAATTTGAAGTAAACGTTCAATACAAAAATCATTTGCAATCAACTTAAGGTAATAAGAAAGTGATGACCGATGGAATTTGTTGATTAAAAAAATTCTAACAATCAACAGTTTCTTCAACCTACACTACACCCATTGAAATGTAGAAATAGTATTCTTATACTGAAATATGTAGGATTGGACTCAAAAATTCATTTCACCAACTTATGAACTCCTACTAGCAATCTTCATTCTGCAGTTCCAATAGTAAAGCAATAAAGAAAGAGGAGACTACTTACTTAAACTATAGTGAAATTGTAACTGCTGCAGAGCTGAAGCAGGGCTTCTCGATTTGCTGACTCAAGATTTTCATTGATAATTTGAGGGAACCTCCCAGGGAAAGTGGCTGAAATCCTTGCCAACGATGCTACTAAGTATTCCTTTGGATCCTTTATGTCCTTTAGAGGATCCTCTTCTTTCTTTCCAGCATTGTAAAGATTGACGAATGTTGCTGTATAACCCACATTTTCTGCAATATCTGGCATTTCTGGTTCTTTCTCAACTCTATCCTCCTCCGGCCTCGAAAAGGGGGTCACAATGCTGTCCAGCATCTTCCCCCAGACTCCAACAGCAGAAGGATCCAAAAGAACTGGAGATTCACATATAAGTCTGGTTGAAGCAACAGCAATCAACTTAAATTCAATGGCTCCAGTGATCAGCTTAAGATTTGGTATCCAGAACTGCTCCACAATTGTTCTGAATATTGTAGGCTGAAAAGTATTCATTGTATCCACAAGGGCTGCAGGACCATGCTTGACCAGGAAAAGTGACATAAAAATGACAAGGGACTTGACAAACTTTACTGTACGATTATTTTGGAGGCGTACAAATAAGGCATTCCAGATGTGAGTCACGTATGGATCAATGACACCATATTCAAGATTATCAATGACAGTGTTGAGAACATAGAAACCATGCTCATCAGAGCTAGGGGATGAAACAAGCATGTTGAATATTCCAAGCACCCGGGCCAGACGGCCTTCTTGGCTGATCTCATGTGGTACCTTCTGAAGGAAGGCTTGAAGCAGACGCACAAGGGCTGGAACATTTGAAGATCTCTTCCATGATTCAGGAATCAAAAGAAGTTTGAAAATCTCCATGTAGTTTGGGGCAATGGGCGGCCTATTCAACTCAACAAGTTGAGCCAACAGCTGGAATGTGTATGGTAAGAACTCGGTCACGTCATTTTGCAAAATCATTTGGAGGCTGGGGAGAATGCTTTCCTCAAAAGGTGATATTAGAGAGGGATCCCTCTGGCATGCCCGCCTGACTAGAACCGCTACCGACTCAAAGAAGTGGTGGTTATAAATTGGATTTTTTGGATTTTTGCAAACCTCATTCAGAATAGAGGTCAAGCCAGAGATGCAAGGTCCAGCAACCTCAGTGGAAATCTCTGCAACCCCAAGAATCCGCATTATACACTTCATTAAGTATTGATTCTCCTCGGACTCCGGAAATTTCATGGCATTGAAAAGGTTAGTCATCAGAATAGGGAGGTATGGAGTTATATCTGCTGAATCATATCTAGCTCTTCCCCCCTCATCCTTGACCAATAAGAGTTTTTCTAAACAACTTGCAGCATAAGAATGAACCACATTTGATTCTGCACCAAGGAACCGAAACAAATCTGGAAACAATTGAAATGCCAGGGGCTTTGGAATCTGACTCCCAAACATTGTAAAGAACTTAAGTGCACCAGCTTTGAGCATCGGAAATGCATTTACCTCCTGACCTTGCAACTCTGGAACAATAACTGAAGTAAAGAAGCTTTGAACATCAACAACATCAGAGGAAACAGAAGTGCCCCGGGCCTTCTTTGTTGCAAGCGAGACAACTAAATATATGGCGCAATCCTTATCCTTCCAATTGCAAACAGGGTTTGCAGCAAATGAGCTCAACAAATTCTGTATCTGGACGGGAACCATTTCTGTTACCTTCTGCTTATAATTTGTTGCAATTCCTCTAAGAAGTTCACAGGCAATCCTCCTCCTGGTATCAATATCACTACCCTCCATATCCCTCCTGATAAACTCACCATAATTCATCTCAAAAAGCTCCTCATCTTCGTCTCTCAACCTCACATTTGGAATCACGATACTCTGACAAATCTGTGGTATCACTCCTTCACCCGAAAACAAAGTATAGTGAACACTTCTACTCACAGTAGTCAAAAACTTAATTGCAGTAACAGCTAATCTATCACGAGCTGAAGACTGTGAAACATTCCCAAGTAAAGTCCACACAGCAAGTGCAAAATCATTCAAGTATCCTTGAAACTCCTCCTCACACACTTCCATATAGAGACTAATATTCTCACAAACTGCCGCCTTAAGCTCGTCAACCACCTCGAGTCCATCACTACTGCTCTCAAGTGCAGGATAAATTGTTGTTAGATATTTCTTAAACTCACCCATCCACTCTTTCATATGATCCTCAAAAAACTCAGGCAAATCTTGATAGTTTAACGAATAAAATATCCTACAACACAATCTCTGTGACTCAAATAACCGCTTGAGAGTCACTGCAGACCCACCGGAACTCACAGTAGAATCAATTAATGCAGCAGTTTTGAGAAAAATCACCAACAGTGGAACGCAAAAATTATCGAGACAATATTTTAAATCGAGTAAAAGATCATTTGTTTTGCACTGGTAACGGAATTTCTTAAAAATAGAGTTGGCAGTTCCAAGAATACCGTTGATTGAAGCGTAGTCGTTTGACCGGGACGCTATTCGGAGTTTGGAGACGAGTTCGAGCAGTAGAGTGGGCCACGATTTTTGGAAATCGTGTTTGACGATGACGGCTAGGGCTTCGCTGAGCTGGCTCTGGATTCGCGGCGTCAAGGAAGAGAGAATGAGAGTCACCATTAGGTCTTTGATTTGCTCCTTCTCGGGGTCGAGGATTGGAGCGAGAGTGGTGCCGGAGTTAGAATCGGAGGACGGAGCCCAGCGGTAGCGGAGGTGGTTTTTAAAGTTGACAGCAGCGGCGTGGCGAATCTGATCGTCGACCGTGTGTTCGGCTACAAGACGAAGAACCACGAGGCCGTAGTTAGGGATGTCCGCAGCGTCAGCCAATGATTTCTCGGCAGCGCAGCGCGGCTCTGGGGCCGGAGATAGCGTGTGGAAGAAGCATTGCGAGAGGTTTCCGAGGGTTTCTGGATTCCACTCCATTTTGATGGTAGATGTGCTAGGGTTTGTGAATGTATAATGTTAGGGTTTTTCAACAACTAAAGTTCGAAACTAACTAGCGATCTTGAAAGGGAGAGGTTTAATGGAGACTGAAAATCTGGAAAGTGATTGAAAATTTTGGTTAGAGGGAAAATTGAAAATTGGGGGGTTTTAAAGAGAGTTAGTGTTGAGGATCTGCCGTTTATAGACGGAATAGTAACTTAGAAAGACACGTGCCTTTTGTCAATAAATTATAAAATCCAAATAATTAATAATAGCTATAAAATAAATGGGTTGTGTTAACACCATCAAAAATAAATAAATAAAATACTAGGAAAAAAGAAAAGACTATAAGAATATGGATGATTTTAATAATATTAATAGGGGTACTCATAAATTCAAATTTTAACAATATCTAAATAAATTTTATTTTAGAATTTATTAAATTGTTCTTTTTTAATTGTCTTTGAAACATTAGTACTATATTGCTAGATATGATTTGTATTCCCATGATTACTAAACGGGATTCAACCATTGAGGAAACTTCCAGGAGATGAGACGTGTGAAACGTTTGGAAGTCGGAAATCTTGTTTAAGGGAGGCTTTAATGAAGTGGTGTGTGAAAACAGGAAATCTTCGACGGAAAAGGAAACAGAATAGGAAAAGAGTTTGTTTTCGTGTAGAACAGGAAAATCTTGTACGTAAAGGAAATGGACTTTGTGTGGAACAGGAAGTTTTGTGCTTGAAGAAAAGGGTTTCCTTGCGGGTCTTAAACTCTTGAGTGCTCTAGTATAAATAGATTGTAATTCTGTTATTGGTGTGCCTTGGAGCCAAATTGTAGAGCAAAGATTTAGGCATTGGTTATAATATTGGATTACTTTTCTTATCATCCGGATTTATACAAACTCCATGATATAAGCCTTATGTAAAAACAGCCATTGGATCAAAATCCAGTAACTATTACGTATTTTTGTAATGTGATGAGACAAAAGTAAGTGATGATCTAGGAGAGAAAGTACATAATAACCATTGAATTTTGTACGTAGATAAGGCTTACATAAGGGGTTTACCATGTATATGTGTATACATGTAGTGGGCATGCATGCAGTGCGGGCCCTGGGCTTGTGCAAGAAGTGCACCAGCGCTGGTCCATAAAGAAAATGGTCCAAATTGTTTTATTTTTTTACACACAAATTAATTTTTTAGATTAGAATATGATTTTAGGCCCAGAAGTTTATGTTTTAAACAAAGGGATTCAAATATTGTTTTTAAAAATAGGCCCAAAACTACTTCGTATTAGTTATTAGATTAGATTTTAGCTTTTAAACCTGTAAGTTTGAGTCCATTTTTGCTCACTCCCCTACAAGGGGGTAAGCATTAGCCCCTCCCAAATGAGTGACCATTAAGGTAATTTTCCCTACTAATGCCCATTCTTGAGTCTTGACACACTGTTTGCCTGTAATTACAATTTTGAAATGAATTTCCAAACTAATTATGATAGTGCTCGATCAAATGGGTGGCCACCAGACAATTATTCAATTTTTTTTTTTTTTTTTTTATATATATGCATTTATGTACACAATGCATACTATTTTCTTTATTTGATATACCATCCTGTATAGGTGCGATTTGAACATGGAACATTGAATTGTTCAATGTGACTCAATGGTAATTTATCTTTTCAGAATTCACAAAAGCTTATTTATTTTTATTTTTTTTAAAGGACAAAATATCCCGGAGAAAGTTTTATTGATGAAAATCACCATTAACAAAACTGGATACAAAACCAGGGCAAAGATAAACCTAACACCTATTCTCAACTAAAGTAAAGACAAATTTAGCTAATTCATGAGCTACCATGTTCCCACACCTAGGAACAAATTGAAAAGATGGACCAACCAAAACAGAAGCAAGGTTACAAAATTCTCATTTGTGAACACTGTAACTCTCCAATATCTGACACCATTAATTTTCAGGTACAGTAGTGAGCAAGGAACTTAATATCGGTATCGGCATCAATGTCGGGCTTCTAAATTTACGGATATTTCGGGGATATTATCGATATCGGTGGATATTCTGTCAAAAATTAAAAAAATGATGGATATTTACATCTAAAGTTAGATTTTTTTTTGTGAAATTTTAGGACAAGCTTAAACAAGTAATTATACATCAAATGAATCATATTTCAAAGATAAATTAGCATAGTTATGAGTTTAATATAAATTATAACATAAATAGAGTTTGTATATAATTTTTAAAATTGAGTATTTAATAGAATAATATTTTGTTTCACTTTTACAATATTATATACAATATAAAAAGATTAAATATTTAATAAACAAAATTATCATTAAAAAATATATATAGTAATAGTTCCAGACTTCCAAGATTCTATCATAAATCATAATTCATACATAATAATACATTACTTGTCTGAAATTTAAAACCAAAATGAATTCCTTGCTGGTTCAAATACATAAGATACATTTCCATTTTGATTCGAACAATAAATTTCCCAAGAAAACGTGCTTGCATAGTTTTCAATGTAGTTATTAATATGCCACACGTATGCTGCTTGATCTTTTCCAACTGATCCATGAATTGGGTAGTTTGGATTTACCCAACTTGGTGGATATTGTTGATCTGCATGCATAGGTATTGCATATGGCATTTGTGGAGAAGGATAATCAAATATATTACAGCCACCATAACTACCATAATATGGTACATGAGAACATGACATTGTCTGCAAATCACCCAAAGAATTATGTTCTGTGTATATACTCATTGAGGAGAGAGTCATATTCAAAGAATCTTCATCATTTTGACTTGTTCCTCCATGCTGTCTACCACGAGTTTGATCAAAATTACCTGTATGAGCATCCCAACCCGCCGCACTAGCATTCCAACCTGTTGCACCAGCATCCCAACCTCTAGCACGAACATCCCAACTTGTTGCACCAGCAATCCAACCTCCTGCACCAAAATCCCAACCTTTTGCCTCATCCCCACCATCCCCATCATCTCCATCATCTCCATCGTCTTTTCCTCCACTATTTACATCAGAGGTATGTTGGTCATCGGAAGAGCTGGTCATCATAACTCCACGATCTACACCAACTTCTTCTCTAATCACTTGTTCAACATTTATTCCCATTTCTCGAGCATGTAAAGCAATATATGAATCAGGATTTCCCTCGTCATCATCTAAGGATGCAGGTCTAACCCAGTTAAAAATATGATTCTTATTATCGTCTCCAGCTTCAGCAGCTACTTGAAGTAGATCCATAAAATCAGTTTCATTTACTTTATCTTTTTCAGCTGCCATATCCCTAAGTTTCAACATCATATTATAATAACAATAAACAAGTTGTTCAAGCTTAAAATAGGCAAGACGATTCCTTTGTTTTGTGTGGATTAAAGCAAATGTGGACCAATTTCTTTCACATGCAGAAGATGATGATGATGATGTTTGTGATAGTATGCGAACTGCTATTGCACTCAATGATGGAGCACAGTTTCCATACATTATCCACCAATTAGCTGTAATAAAAATTATTAAGTATTATAAGTATGAATATTATTTCAATGATATTATTATTTATTATAAATATGTAAATTTTTGTAATAAAAGTTATATACCTGGTTGTATTTTGCTTCTAGCTGCAATGGCTGCTCGTTCACCAAAACTTTTCCTTCCATCTTTAAAGTATGTGAGCTACATTCATGAGATCAATATGTATATAATATATATTAATATGAGTATATGACACAATACTCTCATGCAAAGAATTAATAATACTGGAATTATAAAATTGGTTGTAAATTGTAACTTTTTACCTCATTTCCAAAATTAGCAATTCCTGCAGCTTCAGTGTCTAATTGCGCATAGACATTATGTACGGCTTTTAGAAGATCCGAATTATCCCCAATATTATCTCTATATTGGTACTTTAGGTTCAAATAATAAGCTAGAATAATAATAATAATAATAAAATTAGTATAAATACTATACTAAATTTTAATTATGAATGACAAACAATCTAAAATAAAATTTACCTGCAGTATGTAGTGGGTGATTGAGCATTTTATCCCATCGTCTTGTATAATGTTTAGAACCCATTTACTCCCTCTTTGTTGTTTTATTGTATCTTTCATCACACGTATTAACTCATGCACGATAGGCATAGTGGGTACAACTTCTGTATCAACAAATCTCAGAACTTGGTACAATGGCTCATATATTTTAACTACAGAAACCACATTACCCCAAAACTCCACATCTAAAATACGCCGTTCTATTCTTTTTCCATTTACTATTCGACTCAATCGATTTGCAGCCCATGCATCACTGGTAAATAATTGTTTCAAATTTGTCTTTTTTTTCAAAAGACTATCATTATGATTCTCTACCATACTATTTTTCAAAATTCTATCATTATGATTCTCTACTATACGGGCCATACCAAATAATTGTGTTCTTATTTATTTTTTATTTTTTATTTTTGATAAAAATATTTGAGTTTCTTTAGATTCTCTACTCAAAACTCAAAAGAAACAATTTGATTATTTTTACACGTTTTGCACAAATAATTTTGAGATTCTTTTATTTGAAATGTCGGCACAAAGTTACAATAAAATCAATTCTATATATTTATAAATTGATTGGTACATATTTAATACTATTTGAAATTAGTTTTACACATTTTAGTCACAAACAATTTTTTTTTTCATATTGCTTTCACAAAATTTTACATATTTTACACGTCCACTCTTTGGTTCTTTATTCAATTTTACATCAAGTCCTCAATAATTTTACTATCGACTATTATGTTAGAAATTTTTATAAATTGTTAATGCTTCTTCTAAAATAATTTTCAAGCTAAATTATTTTAACAATAATTTAATTGTTTAGGATTAAAAAAATTATTTTAATAATATGCAAAATATCCCTGGACTTTCGGGGTAAAACTCATGAAATTTCGGAAATTTCGGGATATTTCGGGAATATCGGGAGATTTTAACGGATATTTCGAAATCAGCCGGATATTCTGCAGGATATTGGATATTTACCTGTTTCGATATCGGTCCCTCCAAAATACGGATATATCGGTGGATATTTCGGTATATCTATTGATTTTAAGTACCCTGGTAGTGAGTAGTGGAAGTTACATAAATTCTTGTTTAAGTTAAAATTTGTGGAAAAAATTAATGATCATGAGCCTATTGCTTGAACATGATTAATTACAAGTTACAATTAACCAGTAAATAGGTTCAATATATTAACAATGCGGGTTGATAATTCAATTCAAATGCTTAATAAAAACTAAGTACACGGTAAAAACTAAGGGCCTGTCATGTATCGTTTTACAGGCCTGTTTTCATTTTTGTTTTCTAAATCTGATTTCGAATACGCGTTCGTTACTGTTTTTCATTTTGTTTTCCATTTTATTTTCCAAAACAAAAACAAAAACAAAAACAAAAACAGCTACAGTGTTAAAAGTGAAAAATTTCCAAAACAACTTTTTGATGTTTTTCATTTTGTTTTTCGTTTTGTTTTTCATTTAAAATAAAAAACTCAATTTTTTTTTCTTTTTTTCTTTTTTTCTTTTTTTCACAGATCACTTCCTCCTCCTCCTCCTTCTCCTTCTCCTCCTTCTCCTTCTTCTCCTTCCCGCCTGTCAGCCTCCTCCTCTTCTTCTTCTTCTTCTTCTTCTTCTTCTTCTTCTTCTTCTTCTTCTTCTTCCCGTTGGTCAGACAACCTCCTCCTCCTCCTCTTCTTCTTCCCGTCGGGCCGTCGCTCCTTCTTCTCCTTCTTCTCCTTCTTCTTCTCCTCCTCCTCCTCCTCCTCCTCTTCTTCCCGTCGGGCCGTCGCTCCTTCTTCTCCTTCTTCTCCTTCTTCTCCTCCTCCTCCTCCTCCTCTTCTTCTTCTTCTTCTTCTTCCCGTCGGGCCGTCGCTCCTTCTTCTCCTTCTTCTCCTTCTTCTCCTTCTTCTTCTTCCCGTCGGTCAGATCTGGCCGCCGTCCGTCGCCGTCCGTCAGATCGCGCCGGTCCGTCGCCACCGTCAGCTCCCCCCTTCTCCTCCTCCTCCTCCTCCTCCTCCTCGTCCTTCTTCTTCTTTATCAGACCAAAAATAATAATAATAAAATTTAACTCATTAATTTTAGTTTGTAAAATGATACTAGACGCGTTTTTTACGTTTTCATATTCGGAATCCAGCTTTCAGGAAATGTTACCAGACGCGTATTTGGATTTCGAAACTGAAACCAAAAACACTGTTTTCATTTTCATTTTTATTTTCGAAAAACAAAAACAAAAACGGCCTTTCAAAAACGTTACAGGACGGGCCCTAAGATGTCCTGAATTTTGATCAATTTTTTTTATATAGTGGTTATAGGGGCGGCAACTCGAATTAATAAATATATACTTAAATAAAATTGTAACCATCCGTACAAAAAAAATATTTTGTACTCTGAATTGAAGAAAAAAATGATTTTATATTAAAGAAATGCAAAGCACTTCAACATAAATAAATTCAAAAATTCAACTGATAATTAAAAACAAGAGCGACTTTCAACTTAGAAGATAGATCAGTATCACATAAAAACCGAGAAATATCAAACCCTTTAACTAGTTATTTAGATTAAAGAAATGCGAAGAACTTCAACAGAAATAAATTCATAAATTCATGTGATAAAGAGCTACTTTGAACTTAGATCAATATCACATAAAAACCTAAATTAAAAAAATAAAAAAATAAAAATTCAAACACTTTAACTAGTTATTTAGTATTATCTATCATTCCAAAAAACTTGACCCCAATGAAACAACATGAATATCCTTCATGAATTGCATACTTGATTTCTTCATTGGCGAACACCACAGCTTTCCAATCAGGGCATATGATCTCAAGCAAATTATCCTCCTCCACCTTAACTTTCGAGTCCGGCAGTGGGTTGGAGCTAGGTGAATCAGTACTAGCCATTGTACTATTAATTCTAACTTCTTTATCCAACTCTGCTAATCCACATTTACAGAGATTAGACTTCCTCAGAACCCTAGCAGCCAATTCACCCACTTCAACAATATTAACCAACGATATAGACTGTTTAACATCACATTCGTTGTATTTCCGAAACACCTTTTTTAAAGTTAAATTTTGAACTTTGTCACGTAGTCCAATACCCACAAAACAAATAGCCTTATAATCAAAAAACCTAGAAATATCAAACTCTTTAACTAGTTATTTAGATTAAAGAAATGCGAAGAACTTCAACAGAAATAAATTCATAATTTCATGTGATAAAGAGCTACTTTGAACTTAGATCAATATCACATAAAAACCTAAATTAAAAAAAATAAATAAAAAAAATTCAAACACTTTAACTAGTTATTTAGTAGTATCTATCATTCCAAAAAACTTGACCCCAATGAAACAACATGAATATCCTTCATGAATTGCATACTTGATTTCTTCCTTGACAAACGCCACGGCTTTCCAATCAGGGCATATGATCTCAGACAAATTATCCTCCTCCACCTTAACTTTCGAGTCCGGCAGTGGGTTGGAGCTAGGTGAATCAGTACTAGCCACTGAACTATTAATTCTAACTTCTTTATCCAACTCTGTTTATCCACATTTACAGAGATTAGGCTTCCTCAGAACCCTAGCAACCAATTCACCCACTTCAACAATATTAACCAACAATATAGACTGTTTAACATCACATTCGTTGTATTTCCGAAGCACCTTTTTTAAAGTTAAATTTTGAACTTTGTCACGTAGTCCAATACCCACAAAACAAATAGCCTTATAATCAAAAAACCTAATGAGATTGTCAGGATATAAGACCAATTTAGCCAGTTGAATCATCAAACAAGAATTCATACCACAAAGAATTAACAGTTCCTCAGTCTTATCAGCATGTACCTTGACATCTACCCCGACAACAGGAGAAGGCTGAAATTGTATGGAAGACTTAAACTCGGATAATTTAGCATGAAGAACATCCTTATGGTCGATTACACTAACCTTGACTTTAACACCTTTCATTTCCACTTCATATACACCCAATTTTGAAAGATATTTGAAGGGTATCATCCTGAATTGAATCCAAGCACACACTTGAATGTCAAAGCTATCAACACCGTTCTATATGTAGTGCATGCATGTTCGTATTGAAAACTAAAGGGTTTTGTTTATTAATGGCGTTGGATAGTTAAAAAGTTTTTATCTCTTCAATAAGATAATGATAATATATACTAGCTGGTACTGTAATTAGTATTAATTAATAATACCAATCTTTAATTACTAGGGAGTGGAATCCAAAGAGTCCAAATTAATTAAGTTGAAATTGGGACTTCCCACAACCCAATATGCCTATATACCTCTGGATTTTGGCCATTGAATATCATGTATTAATTTGTTGTATTATCATAAACTTTGTTTAATTTTCCTCCACCCCTTTTTCTTATATAATATTCTTCTAGCACTTAAAGTTAAATATTTTACCCTTAATCAGTATAGTAATGCTGACAATTAAGATGACTTTGGTCTAGTGGTTTGCTTCTCACATGTACACCATGAGATTGTGGGTTTGAATTTATCCCCTACCCCCAAATTCCGAATTATTATAATTTTATTTTTAAAAAAAAATGCTGTACATAATGCTAGATTGAATTAGAAGTATATTATAAGGTTGGTACTAAAATTAGTGAATATCTGAATTAAAAAATCTACTATTAATTGTTCAAATTATGAGTACCGGGCTAAAAGTCTAAAACCAAACTAAATAATTAAGAATTGAAACCGAGCATATATCGGTCCCGATCTGGTCAACGCATCCTTATATAACTTTATCAGGATATTGAATGTGAGCCACTAGTTTTGACAAGTGCATACACACTTGAGTCAAAGTATGTAAAACGAGTGGCTTACATTCAATATCCTTATAAAGTTATATCAGGATGCACCGACTTGAACATTTTTCTATATATATATATATATATATTTGTGTGTTCTTGCCCTGTCTGTCAGGTGTCCTGTTTTGGTCAAGTCCTGTTTTTTTGTTGCTTGTATGCTTCTTTGCATTGGCTTTTGCTTAGTGTGGTTGTTGTCCTCCTTTTATAAAATCGCGCATTTAAAATAATAATAATAATAATATATATATATAACAAAAAAGACTTTATAATATCAAATTCCAAATCATGAAGACAAGAACCCCACTGTCATATATATATATATATATTGTAAACAGTTTGAAAACAAATTACAAGTGCTTGATTTTTAAATTTTTTTTTTTTTGATCGACAACAATTACAAGTGCTTGATTAAGAATCGGAGCATATGCTCAATAAATTTTATAACATTTTTAAGCTTCATCAATTGCCCACTCGATTTGCACCCAATTTTTCAATGATAGACACTGTCACTCAAGAGCTTGTGAATTTTTAAATTCAAACTCGATCTACTCAGTTAAAACAACACTTTCTTCAGCAAAAAAAATCTTGAGACATTCAGGAAATGATCGAATATAGTTGATCAATAGTTTAGCTCCTCCAATTCAAAATTCGTGTAAACCCATTTTCGATAGTATGCGAATTGGTATCATCGCTTTAATTTCTTCTTTTTGTTTTTTCTACTTGAGAACTTTAATGCTTCTCTTAATAGAGACACACGTGCATGGAGAAAATCTTTAATGGGAAGGCCTCATTGCCGCTTGATGAGACCGTCTCAATGAGATTGCATCATTTATCTCGAAAACATAAATATATATTATTAAACTATAATTTGGTACAATCTTATTGGACGATCTCATCAAGTGGCAATGTGACCGTCTCATTGAAGATTTTCTCGATTGCATGAACTTGCCCATCTAAGATTGTTAATTGTATTGAAAAATGGAAAACCTAAAAGATCGCTTTGAATATGAGATAACATTAATCAAGATAACATAAAAATTAATATCGCAAATTACAGCCCATCAGGTTACATGACCTTTTACGTCATTGGATTTTTAAATTGGGCTAATATAATTATTGGGCCAAAAGTGTAAAATATATGTGGCCCAATAGTGGTTGATGAATTGCGGGGTAGGCTTTTGTTATAAATAGAAACTAAATAAACTCCACTTTGGTTTTCAAGAAGCCAATCCCTCGAAATCTTTTGTATTTTTTTGAGCAATACATCTTCAAACTAAATAAAATAAAATTTAATACATTTTGATTTTTTTTTTTTTTAAAAAAAAACATAATACACAATTAAACAAACAGATAATACAATTTTTTGAACCACTTCAATTACTTTTGTTTTCCATTCCAAGATTTTCAAAAAGAAATAAAATAGACAATATGAGACTAGCTTAGTGGTTATAGGTTCGAGTCATGTCGCCTTCCCTAATCTCGAAAATTATAATAATTTCAAAATAAATAAATAAATAAAATGGTTTAATAAGAGATGCATAAAGAATGAAATATTTGACTTATTCATTTAAACAATAACTAAATTTAAATGTGGTGCAATTGACATTAGATGATTTTTTTTTTTTTTTTTTGAAATATTACATTAATTTGGGATCTATATATTATGGCATATCCTGCAATTTTTATTTTTATTTTTTAAAATTTAAAGTTTATTTACATGGAAGTGTCTTACATTATCACAATTGAATGACAATTTAATTCATACTTTCCGTAACTTTTAAAAAAACAATTACAAGTTTTTGCAACACAAAATTTCTTACTATTTGGAAATTTATTCCAAAATATATTATGATTTAAGAGTACTCAATTTTGCTTGATAATTTTGATATTGATTGTTAATTGAACCAATCTCTACAACATTATTGTATCTAGAGGCTAACTTGATATTTGTGTTAAGAAAGGATGATGTTATGATCACATTTAAAAAAAAAAAGGAAAAATTGCACAAACTTACCCTAACGTTTCCCATTATGACATAATATTCAACTAGTGCATTTAATTGCACAAACAACCCCTCCTGTTAGTCAAATATGGTTAAAAATAAGGGAAAATTGCACAAACTTACCCTAACGTTTTCCATTATGGCATAATATTCAACTAATGCATTTAATTGCACAAACAACCCCTCATGTTAGTCAAACATGGTTAAAAATAACCATTGACCATTATTTTTTTTCGAAAGCCCCAAATTGCCCCTACACGTTATTACAAAAAAAATCTTAATTGCCCTTTATTTAAAACATTATCTACTTTAAATTATTAGAATATAAAAAATAAATACTAAACATAATCCTTTTTAGATAAAAAAAATTCAAAAATAATATATTAAAAAAAACAATTTAGGAAAACTTTATTTTGAGAAAATACAATTTAATAATATTTTAAAAACAAAACAAAAAAAAAATGTTATTTTAAGAAAATATAATTTAAAATTATGCAAGTCTAATATGAATAGTGGTAATGTGCTATATATTTTTGAAATTTAAAACATATTTTTATTTTATTTAAAAAGGATTATATTTAGTATTTATTTTTTTATTTTTGAATCAAAATATAATGTGTAATTTATATTGAATCAAATTATTTTGTCTTTTAGAGATGAACATTGAACAAATTTTCGGTGCTACTGTATTTTATTATGACAAATGATTATATTTTTATTTCAAAATTTTGATGATTTTATTTATATTTGTGTTTAGAATACTAAACATGATCCTTTTTAAATAAAAAAAATTCAAAAATATATAACACATTACCACTATTCATATTAGACTTGTATAATTTTAAATTATATTTTCTCAAAATAACATTTTTTTTGTTTTGTTTTTAAAATATTATTAAATTGTATTTTCTCAAAATAAAGTTTTCCTAAATTGTTTTGTTTTTAATATATTATTTTTGAATTTTTTTGATTTTAAAAGAATTATGTTTAGTATTTAATTTTTATATTCTAATAATTTAAAGTAGATAATATTTTAAATAAAGGGCAATTAGATTTTTTTTGTAATAAAGTACAGGGGCAATTTGGGGCTTTCAAAAAAAATAATGGTCAATGGTTATTTTTAACCATGTTTGACTAACATGAGGGGTTGTTTGTGCAATTAAATGTATTAGTTGAATATTATGCCATAATGGAAAACGTTAGGGTAAGTTTATGCAATTTTCCCTAAAAATAATCATTGACCATTAATTTTTTTTGAAAGCCCCAAATTGCCCATGCACTTTATTATAAAAAAATCTTAATTGCCCTTTATTTAAAACATTATCTACTTTAAATTATTAGAATATAAAAAATAAATACTAAACATAATCCTTTTTAAATAAAAAAAAATTCAAAAATAATATATTAAAAACAAAACAATTTAGGAAAACTTTATTTTGAGAAAATACAATTTAATAATATTTTAAAAACAAAACAAAAAAAAATGTTATTTTGAGAAAATATAATTTAAAATTATACAAGTCCAATAAGAATATTGGTAATGTGCTATAAATAAAAAAATAAAAAAATAAAAAAATTAGGTGAGATAAATAAGGCTTGCTTTGAATAATAATAATTTCTGTCTTTGCTTTACTCTTCTAGTCTTCTCTACTGTGTGAAGAAACCCATCTCAAAATTTGTTGCTTCATCAAACTAAGTTTTGCTTCCGAATTGCCCTGTTCTGTTCTGTTTTTCCTTTGATTCTTCATTTCATTAAGCAAACCCTAACATCTCAGTATCTCACCAAACACAATCACATCAGAGACCCAACCTTCCACCTCCATCTCTACCATCACTGACAATTAACTATTTCATTATAGTTAATTTACTTATTGCATTTCATAATCGGAAACAACTTTTTAATTAAGGGTTTATTTATTGATGGCATTAGAAAGTTAAAACGTTTTTCTCTTCAACAAGATAATGATTAGCTTTATACCAATGGGTTTTGGCCGTTGAAAGTGTTATCATAAACATTTTTTTTTTTTTTAATATAAAAATATATTACAATAATTCAAGGTTTTATGGGGAATGAGGGAGAGATTCGAACCTACAAATTCGTGGTGTGGGTGCGAGAGGTTTTACTATCAAGCCAACCTCATCGTGTATGTGTTATCATAAACTTAGTAGTTAGTATAATAAGGAAAAATATACCAATGAATTTAGGCCATTGAAAGTGTTATCATAAACTTAGTAGTTAATTAGTATAATAAGGAAGAAATATGCCAATGGATTTTGGCCCTTTCAAGTGATATCATAAACTTAGTAGTAAGTATAGTAAGGAAGAAATAAAACTGCTTTGAAAAAACACTTCAAAAATGCACCCAAACATTAATTAAGCTATTTGAACTAACGTTAATCACAAACTCCGTCTCCTTCTTGTTTCATTAATTCAACATAAAAGGAAAAAAAAATGATGAAATGTTCACCTTATTAAAACTGTGTAATTGCAAAATTTGAAACCCAATTATAAGAACTACTTGCTGATAATGATTACAAATCAAGCACACTCAATAACTTGTCAGCAATAATATAACATGTAAATGGTTGATTGATAGCACACTTGATTTGCTCATTCGTGAACACTGAACCTTCCTTCTTATCAGGGAGTAAATCTGTAGAAATAGATAATTCAACTTGCACAGCCAACTCTGGTAAATGATATGATCTCAGCCTTGGATTCTTGAGAACCGTAGCAGCCGTGTAACCCACTTCGGTGACCCTTCTAATGAATGATTTCAACAGAGTGTACTTGCTGTCCAAGTCAATACCATAAAGCTCTCTAACATAACTTTGGTTCTGTTGACTCTTTACTCTTTACACACAAAAGAAATAGTCTCATCTGTTGTAAGAAAAATTCGCACACACAAATCTAAACACACAGATAATATGAAAGCAATAAGAAGAAAAGAAGACACCAAAGATTTTTTACGTGGTTCAGCAATTTGCCTACATCCACGGAGTGCACCGCACTCAATCCACTATTTTTAGAGTTGATTACAATCTCTCAGTCTCTCTCTCAGTCTCTCTACAATTTTCTGTCTATCTCTCTAGCAATTTTTCTCACACACATTAAGATTTACATAATTGTGGTATTTATATGGAAGCACTAGGGTTTGCCAAATCCTAATTGGGATCTATTTCCTTTTTGCTCTTTCTTTATTATGTAAGTCTTATTTCACGCAGATTTGTGTAAGACCATTGTCGGTGTCACAGCGCTCTCGTAGCGCTTCGCACAGCGTGCTTCTCTGTGATAAATACCGCTCTCAAACCGCTGCCGAAAAATCACAGCGCTCTCGCAGCGCTCTTCCCTGACGCTTGACCACTGCCTTGCCGCTGTCAAATGCGCAATGCAATGCGTAGCGGTTGGCTGCTGCACACACCGCTGCACACACGCTGCTATTGCAACAGCGTTTCTTCAATTTCATTTTTTCTTCTTTGTTTGACTTTTGCTGCACAATAACACCAACTTAATCAATGCAATTTCCTTTGCATATCATATGAGACAAAAAAAATAACTTTTATGCTTAATTATATTTTGTCTTATTTAAAGGTCTTCACACAATAATCCCAACAATCTCCCACTTGAAGACTGAAACTCAAGAGACGTTCTCCATCTTTCCTCGATGACTTAGTGGATAAATAACGGTGCGCTCACCCCCCACGTCTTCACTCTTGAAGACCCACTGAAGCTGCGCACAACTCCAGTTTCTCAGAAGTGACTGGCTTTGTTAACATGTCGGCCGGATTCTTGCTACCTGCTATCTTCACAAGCTTTAACACACCTTCTTCGATTAACGATCGAATGAAATGGTAGCGAAGATCTATATGTTTGGTCCTAGAATGGAACGCCGAATTCTTGGCCAAGTGTATTGTACTTTGACTGTCACTGTGCAACACATTCATCACTTGATCGAATCCCAACTCAGCTAACAAACTTTGTAACCATATCAGCTCCTTGCTTGATTCTGTTACAGCCACATACTCTGCTTCAGTTGTAGAGATTGTCACTATCTTCTGTAACTGACACATCCAACTAATTACAGTACTAGCCATTGTAAATACATATCCGGTGGTACTCCTTCTATGATCCACCTCCACAGCAAAATCTGAATCCACATAACCTTCCAACTTGAGTTCGTCTTTTCTAAAGGTTAGGCATCTCTCTGTCGTACCCCGCAGGTATCTTAGGATCCACTTCACAGCCTCCTAGTGAAGCTTGCCTGGATTTGACATGTAACGGCTCACAACTCCCACTGCATGGGAAATATCTGGTCTTGTGCAAATCATGGCATACATTAGGCTTCCAATGGCTGAAGCATAAGGAACTTTAGCCATGAAGTCCTTCTCTTCTTCCGTCTTCGGACTCTGGTCCTTGGACAACTTGAAATGACTAGCCAAATGTGTTCTTACCGATTTTGCATCACCCATGCTGAATCTCTGCAACACCTTCCGAACGTACTCTGCTTGTGAAAGCTTCAATGTACCTTCCTGTTCGTTTCTACTAATTCTCATTCCAAGAATCTGTTTTGCTGCACCTAACTCCTTCATCTCGAACTCACTCGAGAGTTGCTTCATCAAATTGTTAATCTCTTCTAAATCTGCACCAGCTACTAACATGTCATCAACATAAAGTAGCAGAATAATAAAATTTGACTTAACCTTTTTGAAGTAACAGCAGTGGTCAGCATTGCATCTCAAATATCCATTGCCTTGCATAAACCCATCGAACTTTTTGTACCACTGTCGGGGAGCTTGTTTTAAACCATACAAGCTCTTTGTCAACCTACACACCAACTCTTCCTTGCCATCTTTTGCGAACCCTTCTGGCTGCTGCATGTATATCTCTTCCTTCAAATCTCCATGAAGAAAGGCAGTCTTCTCATCTAACTGCTCAAGATATAACCCCTTTGCTGCGACAATACTTAACACTAACCGGATCGTAGTTAGTTTAACAACAGGAGAAAAAATTTCAGAGTAGTCAATACCTTCTATTTGTTGGAAGCCTTTGACCACTAGTCGTGCCTTGTATCTCTTGGAACCATCATGTTCCTCTTTGATCCGAAATACCCACTTATTCTGTAGGGCTTTCTTTCCTTCAGGCAACTTGTCTAACTCCCAAGTTTGATTTGAAATCAACGACTTCTTCTCATCCTTCATTGCAAGCTCCCACTTGCTCGCATCTTCTCCTTGATATGCTTCATCATAGCACTCAGGTTCCCCTGCATCTGTCAACAACATGTATTGCAAGTACTTCCTATTTGGTATAGGAGTTCGAGTTGATCTTCTCACTGTACTATGAGCCTGTGTCACTGGAATGTCTCTATGTGGGATAGGATCTGTAACCTGGAGCGGCACACCTTGTTCTTCATCTTTTTGAATAACTGGTTCCACGACCCTGTTCTCTAACACATCATTCGGCCCAAAATACTCTGGCTCTTCTAGCTCAAACACCTGTGTGTTTCTGTCTTTGTACATAATCTTTTCATTGAAGACAACATCTCTACTTCTGATCATCTTGCGATTTTGGTCATCCCACAGCTTGTAACCAAATTCATCTTCTCCATAGCCCACCAAAGTACACTTCACTGACTTGGCGTCTAGCTTATTCCTCGCATGATCACCTATATGTACATAAGAAACACACCCAAATACTTTAAGATGAGAAAGTTTTACCTCTTTCCCAGTCCAGATCTCTTTTGGTATAGCGAGGTCCAAAGGCTTTGATGGTCCTCTATTGATCAAATATGCTGCTGTATTGACTGCCTCTGCCTAGAATTGTTTTGGTAACCCTGAATGTAACCTCATGCTTCTGGCTCTCTCAGTCAATGTTCTGTTCATCCGTTCTGCTATTCCATTCTGCTGTGGGGTTCCAGGAACCGTTCTACTAAGCTTAATCTCGCTCACATAGCAAAACCTCTTGAACTCACTGTCTTCATATTCTCCACCATTGTCTGAATACAGCTTTTTGATCTTTAACCCTGTCTCATTCTCAACTCTAGCTTTCCACCTCTTGAAAGCATCAAACACCTCAGACTTGTGTTTTAGAAAATAAACCCATACCTTCCTGGAGTGGTCGTCAATAAATGTGACGAAATACTGTTTACCTCCGGTTGATGAGACTGAAGCTGGACCCCAAACATCGGTGTGCACTAGTTCCAGCTTCTCCTTTGCCGATACCCTTCCGGTCTTCTTAAAGCTCACTCGCTTCTGTTTTCCCAATATGCAGCTCTCACAGAAATCAACCTCAACACTTTTCAAATCTAGCAACTTACTTTTTGAATGTAGACACTTCAACCCCTGACTATTCATGTGCCCAAACCTCTGGTGCCACAAGTTCGGATAATCTTTACCTTCCGCCATAACGATTGAACCACAACCATTCATTGTAGTGTAAAGCGACCCATTCTTATTTCCTCGGGCGATTGTCATAATACCCTTCGAAATCTTCCACTTATCATCTGTGAAAGTCGCCACATAACCCTCTGACGCCAGTTGCCCAATGGAGATCAAGTTCTTCCTCAAATCCGGTATGTGCCTCACGTTATTGAGTTTCCAAACTAACCTTTTCAGCTGAATCTTCACATCTCCCTTCCCGATAATATTGCATGCTTGATCGTCACCAAGATACACTTTACCCAAATTTCCGGAGACGTAATTCTCAAATAACTCCGTATGAGGTGTGGCATGGAAAGACGCTCCTGAATCCAGAACCCAAGACTCCGTCTTACTTTCCAACGAGCAGATGAGGCAGTCATCTGACTCCTCTGACACGCAGTTCGCACTACTCTTGCCCTTATCTTTCTTTTCAGATCTACACTCATACGAGAAGTGGCCTTTCTTACCACAGTTCCAGCACTCTACATCTTTCTTACTTCGTTACTGATTTCCAGAATAATTGACCTGATACCTGGATTTAGACTTACCTCTTGACTTTGATCTTCCCCGTTGATTTGTGTTCCGATTTCTGTTTCTGCCTTCTCTGCCTTCTCTACCTTCCATATTCAATGCTGAAGATGTAGACGCTCCAAATCCCTCTTCATGCATCCTAATCTCTTCGGTCATGATCATGTTCACAACCTGTGAGAAATCCAATTTCTCTTTTCCGAACGAGTTGGCAATTGACTGACATGTCATCTTCCAACTTTCTGGTAATTGGATGAGCATAAACACCGCCAAGAATTCTTCATCGAAACCCATAGACACAGAAGTTAACCCATCCTTCACTTCATTGAACTGGTTTAGATACTCTCTAAAACCCTGACCTTCAGTCATCTTTAAATTTGATAGCTTTTTGACAAGATAGACCTTCCTTACCACAGAAGGCTGTTCATATAGGTTTGATAAAATCTTCATCAGATCTCTGGCAGTTAGCTGATCCTTTACGTTAAAAGCGACCTGTTTCGTCAAACTGAGACGAATTGCTCCCAATGCTTTCCTGTCCAGTAGTTCGAACTCTTCTTCATCCATATTCTTTGGCATCCACTTCTTTGACCAATCTGCATCGGTCATGGTTGCTGGCTTCTCTTTTATCGGCCAATGCAGGTCCTTCTGGTACAGATAATCCTCCATCTGCATCTTCCAGAAACTGAAATTCGTCCCATCGAATTTCTCAATCTTATGAGAATCTTTCTCAGATCCCATCCCTGCAATAAAATCGTTGACCTCGAGATAACCTAAATTTGTGTGAAAAATAACCTGCCCCAACCTAGGGCTCTGATACCAATTGTTGTAAGAAAAATTCGCACACACAAATCTAAACACACACATAATATGAAAGCAATAAGAAGAAAAGAAGACACCAAAGATTTTTTACGTGGTTCAGCTATTTGCCTACGTCCACGGAGCGCACCGCACTTAATCCACTATTTTCAGAGTTGATTACAATCTCTCTGTCTCTCTCTCTGTCTCTCTACAATTTGCTCTCTATCTCTCTAGCAATTTTTCTCACACACATTAAGATTTACATAATTGTGGTATTTATATGGAAGCACTAGGGTTTGCCAAATCCTAATTTGGATCTATTTCCTTTTTGCTCTTTCTTTATTGTGCAAGTCTTATTTCACGCAGATTTGTGTAAGACCGTTGTCGGTGTCACAACGCTCTCGTAGCGCTTCGCACAACGTGCTTCTCTGTGATAAATACCGCTCTCAAACCGCTGCCGAAAAATCACAGCGCTCTTCCCTGACGCCTGACCACTGCCTTGCCGCTGTCAAATGAGCAACGCAATGCGCAGCGGTTGACTGCTGCACACACCGCTGCACACACGCTGCTATTGCAACAGCGTTTCTTCAATTTCATTTTTTCTTCTTTGTTTGATTTTTGCTGCACAATAACACCAACTTAATCAATGCAATTTCCTTTGCATATCATATGAGACAAAAAATAACTTTTATGCTTAATTATATTTTGTCTTATTTGAAGGTCTTCACACAATAATCCCAACATCATCAGCCAGGAAATCTCTGAGACTTGAAGGAAAAGAAGACATTTGGTGGGCAAGAATAATCAAGCAACAGTTATCCACACACAGAACTACACATCGAGAGTTGAAATTGTTACATCGAGACCAACAATAGGGATTTTCATTGAAGATCTCAACTCTACAATTTCGATATCAACCATGGCTTCGTTGTCCAACAGGCAAGGCCCGAGACTTGTGCACTTTTGGAGATGTGCGATTCTCACGGCTGGCCTTCCAGTCACTCCCAGTACATGTTCTTCTTCGCTGTCTATTTCAGTCTTCTCAATTGCAAAGGAATCGACCCCTGGGGGATTAAGAACAGGTGGATCATGAACGTTTTGCACTGGTCACTGGCTGTTTTGACCATGTATTCTAGGGTTTATTTGGGGTACCATACTGTGGCTCAGGTCTTTGCTGGGGCTACCTTAGGGATCTTGGTTGGGGCTGCTTGGTTTTGGGTTGAGAATTCTGTGTTTTGTTATTTTCTGGCTATTGAAGAGAGTGCATTGGGGAGGTATTTTTATCTCAAGGACACTTCTCATATTCCAGATGTGTTGAAGTTTGAGTATGACAAGGCTTGTAAGACCAATTGAATTGATTTATGAAGGACCATCTGAATTAATTTCTCTGAATTTCTATATTGCTTGGATAGATGATCTGATTAACCAAATGCCATTCCTTTCGGAAACTTCGTATATGAACCTACCTGAAAGAACTAGCTTTGGAGTTTACACTGCTTTACGGTTACGAATATAGCTGCGCTTAATTCTTTGCAGGGGTTTCTATTTGATGAAAAGAACTGTTATAGACAACAGTAAATCTAGATACTTCAGTTTTTACAAACCTCAACATATAATTTTTTTTTTTTGGGAGACTACTTGGGTGATTTATACACTTAAGTCACCACCACCACCCCCCCCCCCCCCCCCCCCCCCCCCAAAAAAAAAAAAAAAAAAAAAAAACCCATGGTTTCATTGTCGATAACAATGGCATTAACTTGAACACCATGATTTTCAACCTCATATGTACCCATTTTTGACATATAGTACTGAAATGGTTTCATAATCTGATCAATTTTATTAGTTTAAGCGTATCATCATGAATTCTCTAAGCTTGTGTACATATCTAATATAGGCCAAGTCTCCATGTCTATGTAAGTTGTTTCAATATTAATTGTTTGGATATATAATTAATACATAATTGTATTACAAATGGAGGGGGGTCTGTTTATTAATTAATGGCATTGGAAAATTAAAAGTTAAATATTGGCTTATACATTTCTCATAATTGCTTTAATAATAAAGATTATTGAAATTAATTTAGTTCCTCTCCTCTGATTAACTACTACATTATTAAATTAAATGTTTAACCATTAATTAATTTGCTTGACTGCCAATTTTTTGAGTACACATGTACAATGCAAACTTGGTAATTTTTTTTTTATTTTTTATTTTTTATTTTACTCCTCAATTCAAAATTTCTATACAATAAATACTATTTATTGAATATTCTAATTGATTAAATTGATAATCCAGAACTATAAATATATATAGTACTTTTTTTTTTTTTTTTTTTTTTTGAAATGGATATATAGTACTCTTAGCTGAATAGATATCAATTTTTTATTAAAATTTTACTCTTTAAATAGATCACAAGTTAATTAACTAATTAAAATCTATAGTGTGTATTTGAAGAGAGGAATAGACTTGAACTAATTAAAATCTATACTTTGTATATTTAAGGAGGGGAACATACTCGAACCCACAACTCAGCTTACTCATGGTAGAGGTGTAAGGGGCAAACCACTAGCTAACATCATCTTAATTATCATCTATACTTTGTATATTAAGTAAATGAAATCATTGAATTAAATAGATTAACAAACACTTTCAAAAAAAAAAAAAAAAAAAAAAAAATTAACAGACAACTACAAAATTTCAAATGATCAAAACATGCCAGATTATCACAAACAGCATTGCGTAATATGTCCAATTACAAAATTTTCTCATTTGTGAATTCTGTATCTGTTTCTCTTCGATCAGCACCTCTAACACCATTTCCAGGTAGCTAGAGTTAGGGAGTCGAAGGTAAATTCATCTTTCTTAATGGGGTTGGATAGTTAAAAAGTTTTTCTTTCTTCGATAAGATAATGATAATATATACAATTAATTAGTATTAATACTACCAATCTTTAATTAGTAGGGAGTGGAATCAAAAGAGTTTCAACTTTGGTCTACCTTGGTATAATTAAGATCAAAGTTCTAACAGAAATACTGCTTCAATTCTTTCATGTGTCATATAAATTCTTTCAGTGTTCTAACAAAAGAGATTAATAATTATTTAGTCGATTGACACTTGATAAATTGGAACATAATAAAATGATCAAATATAAAAATTGACTATAGCACTCATCAAAGAATGAAGAGCAGATAATCACAAACAGTCTAAAAGAAATGAACTATTCAGATTAAAAAAAAAACAACAAGGATTTCAACTTTATAAAATTAAAAAGATTAACCACGAATCGATTAAGAACATAAAACCAAACATATAAGAAAAAAAAAAACTATCAAACCCATATAACTAGTTAATTAGTAGCATCTACCATACCCAACAACTTATAACCCACAATTTGTAGTAAGTAGTAACACTCATTTTCACCTATGGTTATGGTTACAATTCAATTAAGTGTAGATGTTCATTTTCTAAACTGAATACATCCATCCATACAATTTTTTTTATAAAAAAAAAAAAAAAAAACTACTGTATTATAAATTTGAGAATTAGATGATGGAAATATAATTTGAACCTATAATTTTCTTATTGTTGGTGCGTAGGGGGTGTAGAATGGGCCTGACCGAACTGATCTATGCTGTAATTTTCAGGTTCAACTGGGTTTGAGGGTTGGGTATGGGCTGAGCATTCAATGTTTTTATTAAGTCTGGCCTGCCCTCTCGATTATAGGGCTTGGACACAAAAAGGACACAAAAAGGGTTTTATGTCCTACCCATTTGACACCTCTATCGTAAGAATTTCACACAAAACTACCTCGAACTTTCTATTTAGCTGTTTGTGTAGCTCCTTAGTTGCTGTCATAGTAAATACTTTTTGTCATCTGTTTGCCGTGGTCCATCGAAGACTTGATGGAAGACTTTGACGATTCAAAGAAAAAATTAAAAGCAAGGGTCAAGTCAATGCCAAAGTCTTTGAAAACAATGCCCTTCTACTCACACAATATTACAATTCTACCTCATTTTACTCGTTTAGAGTGTGGTGTGGGGCCATTTATTCACAAACAACTTCAGACTTTTTGTGACTTTTTGTGAGTGTTTGTGATTTCATGGGGTTTCTTGGAAATGTACCGTGTGTTTTTGTGAAAATATGACTTGTAGATAGGGTCAGAAATTTGGGAGCCATGTCGTGTAAAATGAGGGGAATTTTGACTACTATAATTTGAAGTCATAGTTTAGTGATTCGAATAAATAAATTTTGGGAGATAAGATGTACATGGTCATGCATTATGAATAGCATACAATAATAATAATATTTAAATAAATAAAAGTAAAATAATAGCTTTGGCAATTGTGAACTTGTTGACCCACCACCACTATGGTTCACATGCATGGGGGAAGGAGCCCAGAAAGTGAACTTTGATGACCCACCGGCCACCTCTATGTACTGCTCACATGGGGGAAGGAGGCCAGAAAGTGAATCCAAGATTTGTTGGTTCTCTAAAAGTTAATTATTTAATTATACAAAATTAAATTAAGAAAAAAAATGGATCACTATCATAAGTTATAACTACATGTAATTATATAGATTTAAAAAAAAAAATCCACTAATGAAGTTATAACTACATGTAATTATATAGATTATTTTTTTTTTTTTGAAATAATAAATAAATTATTTTTCAATAAAATATTATTTTTTTATTAATTATTATGTAATATAATATAATTAATAATATTAAACTTGTAGCAACCGGTTGAAACCGGTTACTTTTATCGGATGTCAACCACTTATTTTTTTTATTATTTTTTTTATTTCCTTTTTATGTACAACATATTTTTGTGATTTGTACCATAGCCAACTTCCAAAGTCCCCATGAATTATTGAATATTACGTTGATGAGTTCTACCTTCCAGCTGTCCACCAATAATGTTCAAAAATTGGTTTTAATAAAGAAACAGAGGCAGTTACTTTTATCGGCCACTAACAATTACTTTTTTTTCTTTTTTTGTAGTTAAAATAAATACAAAATAAAAAAGTATTTTTATTTTTTTCACACGCAGAATTTAAATTTTTATTGATTTTTTTTTATATATATATATAGATAGTGTCCCTCACTAATATTAATAACAAATTATTCATATTTATTTTTATTAATAACCCATCATGGAAAGTGTTAAAATAAAAATAAAAAAATAAGCAAAATTACAGAACAAAATAGATAGTTTTAACTTTTGATGTCATTTCTATATATATATAAACATCTACAATAATATTTCCATTATCTTCAATTATATTTAGCAACCAAAAGAAATTTGTATTTATATGTATATTTTGCCTATCAATTGATAAAAACAGAATGTTAAACTCATTTATCAGTATTCCCTTAATATTTTTCCAAGAAAATGAAAATAAAAGTTGATAAAAAAAATTGATTTTTTTTTTATATTATTATTTTAAATAATAACAAAAATGAATGCTGCAAATGGAAATTGAAAAGAGTACCATTCTAATCACCGAAACGAAAACATCCACCCACCCTTCCTTCAAACTCTCAAATCAATACTATTTTTTTTTTCTTTTTCATTTTTGGATTATAATGAGTGTAAGACAAAGATTTGATTAATTATTATGTAATTGATAGATTTTTCTAGAATTCCTTTTAATGTAAGTTGAAAAATCTAGATTCTAATTTGCTCTAAATAATTTCAGAAAATAACCATAGGTGGGTATAAAGAAAATAATTTAAGAATTTAAGAACATAACCTTATAAACTAAACCCTGAAGTAGAGCTTCTCGAAATTT
Source organism: Acer campestre (assembly GCA_954870605.1). NCBI lineage: Eukaryota > Viridiplantae > Streptophyta > Magnoliopsida > Sapindales > Sapindaceae > Acer > Acer campestre. Next base: position 5,288,160 of record OX940801.1, read on the forward strand.
AAGAATTTAAGAATTCCATATTGTGTTTTTGAACATGAAAAACTTAAAGAATTTATCATTTATGAAATTGGATGTGTTAATAACTTAGGGGGTTTATAAATAAATTTTATTAAAGTGAAAACATTCATTTAAATAAGGATACTATTGGTATTAAAATAAGTGTTTATAGTAATGTTTTAATTTAAAATTTTAGACATGTGTATTCTTATAAATATATGGTATACTTATCATATTTATGGGTATAAATATCTATACACATAATAAAAATATGATATATAATAAGTCTTCTCTATCAACCATGAATTATTGAATATTAATTTGATGAGTTCTATTTTCCAACTGTCCACCAATAATGTTCAAAAAGTGACTTCAATAAAGAAACAGAGCATCTAGACAGAGCAACTAGACAGTTACGTTTGTTGGGCAATGGCCACTATTGGCCCACTAATAACCTTATTAATTTTTGAATTGAGCCTACTTCCATTCAAAGTCATCATCATGAATCATGTCCACCAATAATGTCAATGAATTAGAAGAATGTAATAGGCAGTTTCTTTTTCTTGCCCACTACATTTTGAGGTTGAAAATTCCACGAACCGATACATTTTCACACATTGATTTAATTTTTTTGCTGCGATTTTCAAACTTTGCATTTCACATTGATTTTAACTTTTTGCTGCGTTTTTCAAACTTTGCACTTCCTAGTAACTGCACTTCAAGTTGTGTCATGAGTTCTGATTCAGATTATATATATATATATTACCTTTCCTTAATTGATGCCTTTAATACTTGAATCGATTATCCGTACAATATTAAGAAAATAAAAGTTTTCTTTCCGATAGAAAATTAATTCTTGTTTTTGTGTGGTGTCTAAATAACTTGATTCTCATCGGATACAAGTAAATAATGTAATCACAAATTAGAAATTAAATTCTCTTGTGTATTTGAATTCCCAATTAGTAAACTTTTCCTAATAACATTAAAAAAAGAAAAAAGAAAAAAGAATTCACTCGTCTATGCATATAAACTTTACTAGAACAATTAACAATTAATTAAATTTAATTAATGCACATTACCTCTTAGCAAAATTGGTAATACACCTTACATTCACATAAATGGTGAGGGGTTCTTTTTTAATACTTAAAACGTTTTCTCTCCTATAAAAATTTAATTTACTTTAATTTTTTTTTATTTTTATGTAGTGTCTAACTTGATTCCCATCGGTCGCAGGTAAATAATGTAATAACAAATTAGAAATTAAATTTTCATATGTCTCAGAATTTCCGATTAGTAAACCGTAAACTTGTTCTAATAACATGAAGAAAAAAAAAAAAGAATTCACTCCTATATGCATATAAATTAAAGTACTTTATCAGTATAAATAACAATTATTTAATTAATAATACGACCAAAGCTTAATTTAGTAAGATAATTTATATAAAAACTATACAATTAAAACTCAGAATAAGGTGACTACATAAATAATTGAGAGAGATCATTTAGGAAGAACTTTACAATTGAAACCGATATATTAAAAATCTAATAACCATAACGAAAGTACCATGGAATTCAAATACAACTATACAAGTCTTCTCTTTCAACCCATTAATTGTTGAATTAAGATAACATTCCTTTTAAAACCATCATAATGTCCACAAATAAAGTTGAAAAAAATTAAATAAATAATTAGAGAGCATCGAGGAAGTTTCTTTGGTTGGTTCTGACAAAAAGGTTTTTCACTTTTTTAGTTTTCACATCCTGTTAATAATTTTTGTTACCTTCAATAATGTTTAATTCAAAAACTATTTGTCGGTGACAATGTTTTTTTGTCGTTTTAGCTGACTAGAAGTCTAGAACACGGCATTACAATCATTTTTTCTCCCACTGATTTTCCTTGTATTCGCTTAACGATATCTTCACGCTGTAACCAACCGGTTGATTCACTCTTTTCTACTGTACGAAGAAACCCTTTTTCTCATTTTCGTTGATCTCATCTCAAAATTTGTTGCTTCCGAAATGCCCTGTTCTGTTCTGTTCTGTTTTCCTGTTTTTCCTTTGATTCTTCACTTCATTAAGCAAACCCTAACATCTCAGTATCTCACCAAACACAATCACAACAGAGACCCAACCTTTCATCTCCATCTCTACCATCACTGACGCTGCCACTGCCGCCTCCTCCACCGGCACCAGCCTCTTTCGCCCACACTGGAATCCTCCACCGGTCTTGCCTCCTTCACTTGATAGAGTAAGATAATTAGTGGGTTTTTGTGGATTTGATGTATTGTTGTTTGTTGAGGTGTTTGGTTTGGAATTTGGATGGATTTGAAGTGTTTGATTTAAAAATTAAAATGAGTGTGAACTTTGAAGTTAGGTGGAAGTGAAAATGATTTTGTGTTTGAAATCTTCTAGTAAAAATAATTTTTGTTTTTTATATAGTTTTTTTTTTTATAAAAAAAATCCATTGTAATGAAGTGGCCATGCAAAAATGCCTCTATTGATGACACTCTCCTGGCCTCGAAAGTGGAATCCAATTGTCTACTGTTTTTTACTTTTTTTTTTTTTTTTTTTTTTTTTTTTTTCAATTTCATTCTATTTATTTTCTTTTAATGTTTTTGATTATTTTATTATGCAAGGGTAGTTTGGACATTTCTCTGGCAAAAGTGGGTCAAGTTATCGGAAAGGTGATCACCGTTGAGTCTGAAGAGTGTTTTGAATTCTCTTGTATCGTGCCCTGCAATTTTTGCTGCTCAAATCAAGTCTTGCAATTCTTCTCTATGGGCAATTTACAATCAACTCCCTCTTCTTCCACCACCACGACCTTCCAGAAAAAATACGATGTCTTTCTCAATTTTAGAGGTGAAGACACCCGCGATTGTTTTACTTGTCATCTTCACAAAGCTTTGCACAAAAAAATTGAAACCTTCATCGACAATGGACTCGAAAAAGGGGATGGCATTTGGCCGACTCTTAAAGGAGTAATTGAACAATCAAAGATTTCAGTGGTTATTTTCTCAAAAGACTATGCTTCTTCCAAATGGTGTTTACGTGAACTTGTAGAGATTATGGAGCGCAAGAATGCTAATAACCAAATTGTCATACCTGTTTTCTACCGCGTTGATCCATCCGATGTACGTAAGCAGACTGGAAGTTTCAAGGATTCATTTGACAAGCATGGGAAAGAATCACAAGAAGAGGTTAAAAAATGGAGAGAAGCTTTGACTGAGGCATCCAATCTATCTGGATGGGATTCATCTGAAACCAGGTAAATCTAACTCTTAGTCTCTTACTTTATTTTACTTTATCCTTTATTTATATATATATTTTTGGAGAGCCTTATTTAAATTATAATTTATAAGTAAGCAAGAGTACTCCTCTTCTCCTCATCTCATATTTTTTAAGGTATAGATCTAGATTCATTTTTCAAAATTTTCGTGTTATTTATTATTTCCTTTTCGAAACTGATATCAATTGTTTTTAAATAGATATATGTTGTCAATCAATATACTTGTGTAACATACAACTTGTGATGAATTATAATGTGATGAATTATAATGTTGATGTGAGTAAGTCTATGCTTTAGATTACCGCTACACAATTTTTATATTTAGCATTAACTAGAAGTCTTTGGAGTTCTTATATTCCCACTTTCTAGTTGGTTTATAATTCTTCTGTTGTGTCTGTAAAAAAAAAAAAAAGAATATTTCTGTTGTGGTCATTTTTACGTATTACTGTTTGGTATTTAATTTCCATTGGCAGGCCTGACACCGAACTTATTGATCAAATTGTCAAAGATATTTGGACGAGATCGATGCGTGAATATACACAGCTTGATATTGAAGGACTGATAGGACATGAGCGAATTGAGCATGTTATATCATTATTGTATCTTCATGTTAGGACAAATGTTCAAATTATAGGGATTTGGGGGATGGGTGGTATCGGTAAGACATATATTGCTAAAGCCATTTTTGAAAAATATTCAAATCAATTTAAAGGTGTTTGTTTTATTGAAAATGTTAGGGAAAGATTACAAAACTTTGGAGGAGTAGATTCTTTGAAAAAGGAAATTCTTTCTAAAGTTTTAGATGAGGAACATCTTAAATTAAACGGTCCTACTATTCTAGCAAAAATCAAGGAAAGGCTCAATCGCACTAAGGTTTTGATTGTTCTTGACGATGTAGACGGTGTAGATGATTATTTACCATTGGAAAATTTAGCTTGCGGTGTTGATCGATTGGGCCTAGGAAGTAGAATCATAATAACTTCTAGAAATAAACATGTGCTGCAGTTATGTGGAGTGAATGATCAAAACATATTTGAGGTTGCGGGATTTAACAATCATGATGCTCTTCAACTCTTTTGCAATTGTGCTTTTCGCGAAAATTATCCCCCTGAAGATTTTACTGTACTCTCAAACGAGTTAGTAAAATATTCAAAAGGCAGTCCGTTAGCTCTTAAAGTGTTGGGTTTATCATTATACCTAAAGAGTAAACAAGCGTGGGAAAGTGTGGTAAACACATTACGAACAACAAATTTGGACCGTCGTATTTTTAATGTGTTAAAAATTAGTTATGATGGGTTGGAGAAGGATAGTGAGAAGAATATATTTCTTGATATTGCATGTTTTTTTAAAGGGAAAACTCGAGACTATGTAGAAAAAATAGTAGGTGGTGACTGTTGCAACTCATTGGGTGTTCTCATTGACAAGTCACTAATAACAATTTCAAGCTACGATACGGTACAAATGCATGATTTGCTTGAAGAAATGGGTAGGGAAATTGTTGATAAAGAATCTCCAAACAAGCCAGGTGAACGCAGATGGTTGTGGAGACAAGAGGAAGTTCAAAACACACTGAAGTATGATGAGGTTAGTTTCTAATCATTTTATTTTGCTTTTACAATTTTAGATCCTTCTTCAAATTTAATGAATATTCAGAATATACACGTGGTGCAATTTGTGTTACTAAACTCACTATCCACTCACTAACCTTTACAAACAAAAGTTCAATCATTCTTTCAGACATTCACTGCAGACTTTTACTTCTTCTTTGGTCTCTCTCTGACACGTGACTCACATAGTCCACACACAACACTCTTATCTGCACATTTGAGGTCTCAAGCCTTTGTCTTTACTATACACCATCATTTTTAATATCTGCTAAAAATATGGAACAAGCAAGCAGAGCTCTTCTTATAGGCTTCTAAAAGTCGATGAAACATTCTTGAATAAATTAGTTTGGTAAAATTTGTCGGTATAAATTAAGATGTGTTACTTTTAAGGAAATGAACATGCAAAAATTTTGTCCACTTTTTAATTAAATCTACATTATTTTATAATATCTTTTTTTTTTCCTTCTAATTTTATGATATTACTTATACTTTAATTTTGGCTGTTAGGGGACTAATGCAGTTCAAGGGATAGTCCTAGATTTGTCAAAAATAAAGGATATGCAGTTGAGCTCTCAAGCCTTCAAGAAAATGTACAATCTTAGATTCCTCAAATTCGATGATCCTTGGTGCTTTGATGGGCTATACAACTCTAAAGTGCATTTTCCGAATGGCCTAAGTAATCTTTCTGACAAGCTGAGTTCTCTCATTTGGCATGGATTTCCTTTGACAGCACTGCCATCAAATTTTAATACACAAAACCTTGTTGAACTGGATTTGAGAGAAAGCATTCTTGAAAAACTTTGGGAAGGCACAATGGTATATATATTTTAATATTTTTAAGTATATGTTTTATTCTTTGTATATATTTATTTATGGTAGTGATTTTACCTTTTTTTTTTTTTTTTTTTTTGGTTTCTCAGCATGTTCCAAATTTAAAGCTGCTTATTCTTTGTGGATGTAAACATCTCACTAATATCCCAGACCTCTCAGATGCCTCATTGCTTGAGAAGATAGACCTCAATCGCTGTCAAAGCTTGCTCGACTTTCCCCCGCTTGCTCCACATCTCAAATATCTTCATTTTTTGGATCTGCACGGTTGCGAAAGTCTTAGGAGCTTTCCAAGTGATATTCATTTTGAATCTCTTAAATCTCTTGTGCTCTGTGACTGTGCAAACATCACAAAGTTTCCAGAAATTTCTGGTAATTTAGGAAGTTTGGATTTGAGTGGGACTGCAATAGATGAAATTCCACCATCAATTGGGAGTCTAACCAAGCTTTTCGATTTGAATCTATCACAATGCACGAGGCTCAAGCATATTTCGACCAACATTTGCAAATTGAAATATCTTCATCTGCTAAATCTTGCGAATTGCTCTGCACTTGAGAGTTTTCCAGAAATTTCTGGTGATTTAAGATTTTTGGATTTGCGTGGGTCTGCAATAGATGAAGTTCCACCATCAATTGGGAGTCTAACCAATCTTTCCTATTTGAATCTGTCACATTGCAGGAGGCTCAAGCATATTTCGACCAACATTTGCAAATTGAAATCTCTTCATCAGCTAAATCTTGAGAATTGCTCTGCACTTGAGAGTTTTCCAGAAATTTCTAATAATTTTAAATGTTTGGATTTGCGTGGGTCTGCAATAGATGAAGTTCCACCATCAATTGGGAGTCTAACCAAGCTTTCCAATTTGAATCTGTCACAATGCACGAGGCTCAAGCATATTTCGACCAACATTTGCACATTGAAATCTCTTCATAAGCTAAATCTTGCGAATTGCTCTGCACTTGAGAGTTTTCCAGAAATTTCTGAGAATTTAAAAGAATTGGATTTGAGTGGTACTGCAATAGACAGAGTTCCATCATCAATTGTGAGTCTAACTCAGATTGAGGTGTTGAGGCTGTCAGAGTGCACAAAGCTGAAGCATATTTCTACCAACATTTGCAAATTGAAATCTCTCAGGCAGCTGTATCTTAAGAATTGCTCAGAACTTGAGATTTTTCCAGAAATCTGGGAAACAATGGAAGGTTTGCGATTTCTTGAATTAAGTGGAACAGCAATTAAGGAGTTGCCCCATAGGATTGAAAATCTGAATGGGCTTAGAGAATTGCGGTTGATGAGATGCAAAAATCTTAAGGAGCTTCCGAGTCATTTGACATCACTAGGTTTCCTTTATCTTTCAGATTGCTCAAAATTGGAAATATTGCCGGATAACTTTGGGAATTTAAAATCTTTGAAGAAACTCTCAATAGACAGAATTGCCATAAGTCAACTACCGTCTACAATGATGCATTTGAAAGTACTTGACGGCCTATGTTTAAGTGACTGCAATCTAAAGGAAATCCCTGAAGATATTTGTCATTTATCCTTTCTGGTAGTTTTAGATCTCAGTGGAAACGATTTTGAGAGTCTACCAAAAAGCATGAAGCAACTTTCAAAATTGATATATTTGAAAGTAAACAATTGCAATATGCTTCAATCATTAACAGAGCTCCCATTAAGCATAAGATTTTTAAGTGCAAGTGACTGCAAGCAGCTTCGATCAATACTAGATGCATCTGAATTAGTCAACGCAGAGTTCATATTTACTAACTGCCCAAACCTTGAAGAGACAGCAGTCGGTAAAATCTTAAAATCTGTTGAGGTAATTACTCTGTTAATCCATGAATCCATCCCTTTTTCTCTCTCAGTTTCACTCTCATTAAAATAATTATGCTTTTAATGTTATAGGAATATGAAGGTGAACTTTACAGGTTTAGCTTTATTTGCCCGGGAAGTGAAGTTCCTGATAGGTTCAGCTATAAATCTAAATCTGATGAATCTTCGATCAAATTTCAAATGGCACGGCATGATTGTTTCAATGGCCTGCTCCCGGAATTTATTGTATGCGCTGTTATTGAATTTGAGGAATATCCTTTCGATGCTTTTAATGCAGAAATATTAGATGTAGATGAATTGTATGTCAAGTGTAGATGGACATTTAGTGATGGGGATGAAAGTGACCCATTAACTGTGTTAAGTACCCTGACTGAGTTTTTTAGAATGGTAACATTAACAATTAACTCAGATCATGTGGCATTGTGGCATTTCAAAGCTTTTGATCGTCAGGTACTTAAAAGTGAGTTCACAAATTGTTCATTTGAGTTCTTGCTTCCAGAGGAGATTCCTAATTGCAGAGTGAAATCTTGTGGGGTACGGCCAATAACCAAGATATCCAAGGAAGATGACAAAGTGAATATGTAGAGCCAGTCAAGATATTTGGTGTCACCAGTGAAGATAGTAGGGAAACAAGTGGAAAGAGAAGTCGCACATCTAATGATCATCAAGAGGAGGAAGTGGAACCGCATTCTAAGAGATTAAACCTTGATCTTTCTCTTTGAGTGCATTTTATTTTACATTCTAAAATTCGCTTATTGTTCTACCATTTTTGGACTTTTGTTCATTTACCATATATGTCATGGACTTTCTCATATTATTATGCTGTCATGCAAGTTTTTCTCATGTATCAGTACTGGTGTTGAAAAATGAAAATGAAGAAACAACCGGTGCCCCGACAGGTCACGTGATTGGTCATTTCATTCGTTTTTAATATAATTATTGGGCCCAAAGTGTAAAATATATGTGACCCAATAATTGTCCAGGCTTTTGATTTTGAATAAAAACTAAATAAACACCACTTTTGTTTTTAAGAAGCCAATTCCTCTAAATCTTTTTTTTTTTTTTCCTGAGCAATACATCTTCAAATCAAATAAAATAAAATTTAATTCATTTTGATTTTTAAAAATAAAATAAAACATAATACAAAATTAAACAAACAGTTTTTTTAATTTATTTTTTTTGAGAAATACTTTTTTTTTTGGAACCACTTCAATTACTTTTTTTTTTATTTCCATTCCAAGATTTTCAAAACAAAATAAAATCAACAAGATAAGTTAACTCAGTGATAAGTCTATCACATCAACATTCAAAAGGTTTAGGTCATGCTCTCTCTCTCAATCATGAAATATTATAATAAATTTAAAATAAATAAATAAATAAAATGGCTTAATAAGGAAATCAAGAGATGCATAAAGAATGGAACTGTTCATTTAAACAATAATTAAATTAAAATGTGGTGGGATTAACATCAGATATTTTTCCTAAAACAAAAAAATCATATCTTCATACTGTGGCATATCCTGCAAATTTTTTTTTCTTAAAAAAAAAAAAAAAAAAAAAAACTTTAAAGTTTGTTGACAATTTAAGTATCTTACATCATTACATTGGAATGACAATTTAATTTTCTGCAACTTTATTATTTAAGGACTATAGAAGTGTCTTACTATTTGAATTTAATGTATTTCTCTTGTAAATAAGGATGAGTTATTTCTATGGCCATGGTCATGTGTTGAGTCTTTTCGGATATTTGGGAGGCTCTCCAAGCACATCGACATTTTACTTTTGGATCCATCATCCATCAAACATGCTAGTATTAGATGATGTACGAACAATGATTAAAATTAAACTTGAGATATTTTAAGTAAATAAATAATAATAATAATAATAATATAAATAAAACAACAATAATTCTACTTTATCCAAATTTGATGTCAAAATCTGGTGTTCAAATGATGTGGTATCATTTTAATCCATTAATTTAAATTGTATTAGATTTGCATGATTTAAATGAATGAACTACAATATTGCTATATCAAAATTCAAAGACGGGCTGCTCCTGGGTCAGTTGGAGTCTTGACAACAGACCTAATCAAAAGCTCCATTAACCACAAACACAAACTAATTAAAATAATTAATTTAAACCAATAACAAGTTAACTCAGAAAATTTAGCAAAAAAAAAAGTTTACATTGTTGATAACACTAACCTTAACTTTAGCACCATTTCTATATGTTCATCTAATAAAAACTTCAATTAAATTTTATACGGAGAATCAGGTAGTTGTTCCTACATCTCCTACACTTAAAATATTTAAATAAAGGGAAAAATGACACTTTTCTTAGTGTTTCTGTGATTAATTTAGTCATTATAATTATTCATAATTAATTAACCATCCAATTATTTATTTTAAATGAAAATTGAATTTTGTACAACTT